>JAKSZP010013177.1:0-275740 GCA_022478985.1 Massospora cicadina
TTTGAAAATTGGTGGAGTTAGAGCGTTACGCCTCTACTCCACCTGCTCTTTTCTCATCTCATTGTTGCTGTTGATTTCTAAAGCAAAGTTAACCCCAGGCTTTTTGTGGACCATATGTAGCATTGTCTAGCAAAATGCCCATTTTGACTACAGTTGTGGCGTGTAATCGGCACTGTTTGCTGTTTTTGCTCAAATTTTTGGTTTGTATTTTGGAAATTTTTCTCCTAGTCAGACATAGTGTTTTTGTTTTAGGCCAGAAAATCGGGATTTTTGCTGATCTTTGGCCCAATTAGGGGTATTGAAATTATGGGAACAGCTTTTCAAATAATTGGTAAGCTCTTGGATTTCCAAGCTTCCAATGAATGTAGGCAACATGACATTGTACAGTTCACGTAAGGGCATAATCACGTGCTCCATTGCAATCTTGGCGTCAAACTTATTTATGGCATTGCACCCACACAGAACTTGAGCCTCATGAAAGAATCTATCCACAAAGTCCTTAATAGTCTCATTCTGTTTGAATTCAAAATTAAGAAGATCTCTTTTTTGGGTTTCTAATTTCTCAGGCCCTCCAAACTGTTTTGTTATAGCAATATTGACATCCATATAGGATCAATCGTCACCCAAATAGGGCATAATGAGGTCACAGCTATGGGCATTGAGTTAGTTAATCAGTGCCAATACTTTTGCATGGTCTGATGCTCCTCTCATTGCTTTTTCAAATAGCTTGAAAAAGATTAAACGTTTACATCCTTATCAAACTTTAGTAAACTCAATGGTTTGAAGTCATCTCGCCCTGTTTTGGGCATAGGGGTTGTACTTCTTTTTGATTGTCTTGGTGTATCATCGCCCATAATTGGCCCTCTTTCCTGTTGGAAAGTATCTGGAGTCAGGATTGATGCTAGGACTCTAGGCATAGTCTGGATGTTCGAAATATCAGTTTCTGCACCAGTGTCAACTTCTGATGATTTGATTTCATGATATTGCTCCAAACTACTGGATTCTGACGCCTGAATTCGGCCCTTAGTTACTTTTCCATGCTGTTTTTTGGAAAAATAAGTGGCGCTTTTTCCTATTTCTTTTTTTGTTGAAGTTGGGTGAGCACTAGCAGCCTTGCATTTTGAGGAATTCAGATTCTTTTTTAAGGTTGTCATACTCCTTTTTGAATAAACCTTGATTGGTTGTTATGCTTTTTATATCTTTGTTCATACTGTCTCCTTAGGAATTTGCAGTTGATAATTGCATTCTGAGTTCCCAATTTTCCTGAGTAAACTTCAGTATTTCTGGCCTGCAATCTCGACACCACAGTCCATAGTTTAGAAATTCCTCTTTGATCTGGGCATCCTCTTCATCCCTATTCAGGACAGCTGGTTTTTCTGCAAGGTCCTCGAGTTTTTCTATAGTATCCAGCTCAGCCTGAACATACTCTTTAAAGTCATCAACTTTATTTTTAACACCAGGTGGCTTCTTTAGCACAAAGTGGCATGTATGGTAAGTCATTCTTATTGAGACAATACGTAATCAGAATGGCTTTCCAGTTTTTGACAACGGTTATTTATGGTTTGTACCCATTAATATGATAGCTCATGGTGAGCAAGAACTTCTGCGGCTATTTTTGGGACTCCTTCGTTTAGAAGTTCCTTAAGGGTGTTTAATCTCCCATGAGCTTCATTGGCAAGTCCCATATTATTAACAATTGCCTTTTGGGCTTCAGAAAACTAAAATTTAGTTGGGTTGGGACCATCTAGTACTAAAAAAAACTAAAATTTAGTTTTTCCAGTAGAGCATTTTGAAGAAAAGTTCCTCCCCTTGCACAAGGTAGATTTCTGTGATTTCCAAAATTTTGTCTAGCAATGATTTGCTGGGTGTTCTTAATTGAGGGTTGAACAAAGGTAATATAGAAATTCGTTAGTTGCTTGATTGTCTGTGAGACGTCTGGAAAGAGATGCTATGGTTGTGTCTCAGTACTTCATATATATCTCTATCTTGAGCGCCTGATCCTTAAGGTAATAGAACAGGTCAAAGGAGGAATCTATTTCAGAAGTACCAATCCCAAACACTTGATATAGAGTATTCAGCATAGCTTTTACACTTGAAGATGTAAGATTAATTGGGCTGGTTGTATCTGTATGAGCTCCCCCCACTGTGATAAGATCCAGGGAGTAGGAGGTACCCGCTTCAGAGCCTTGGCAGCTGGTATTAAAATAATCTGAGACTTCTTTGTCACTAGTTTCCATCCTGTTGTCAATTTCTCATCTGGCCAATTATGCCAGAAATTGGTTATGAGAATTCATTTTGGAGAGTGTCACTGGTTTTGATTGAGCACCAGTTGTGAAAATCTGAGGATTGCTTGCTTGTTTACTATTATACAGCATGTTTGTTTGGGACGAAGTTTTGTAGATTGATCCTCGATAGTGCCTATGGTTTATGGTATTTAGACCGTTTGAAACATCACTAGGCTTATTATAATTGCCCCGACTCTTACAGCCAATTTTGAGCATAATTTTCTCTTCATGTTTAGGAACTTTTTCTAAGGCAGGTAGATATATAAGCTGTGGACTTGGTGCATCCATCTTGACAACACTTTCTCAAAAGAAAGGATTCAATGAGAAAACCAGGAAAGAGATGAAATAAATACATCTTTTATTAAATGGTGTTTATTTGATAATCAGTCATTAGGCCAGGCGCCAGTATTTATACCTCTAGGGCATCTCCTGGCCACATTTGAGCACAAACTTTCAATAAATATTTTACTACCTCAGTTTGGCCCTTGAACTGTTATGACTGAGACCTTTTGTTAGGTTTATTATAGACAAAAAACTCTTGAAATTGGGAGGATTTCAGGGACAAAAATTGCGATAAAAGCATGCAAAATCGTCCTAGGATCTTCTTGATTTGAGTTCATGATACTTCTGACGAAATACAACTTTTGTGATATTTTTACATCGATTAAAGTAGATGAAATACCCCTAATCAGGACATAGGTAGGCCTCTCTCTCAATAGCACTAGGTACTCCCTTTTGAGAAGTCAATGTGCAAGTGCTATCGTGCATATTACATAAGTTGACATATAGATTTTGCCCTAGGGTGGAAAAGTGATTACGTTTTTTGTTCGTCTGATGGTCCATGGGACTTTTAGATGTTAACTTCAGGTCATTCTCAAATAAATTTTATACTAGTTAGTTGATTGTGTTCCTGATAATTGGGACCAATTGCCAAGATTTGATGCATAGATAATTGGCCATATTGTGTAAGCATATTTGATTCAAGGTTATTAATAAATTGCTTTATTGAATTTAAGTTGAGATATAGCCCAAATTGTGTAATTGCAATAGGCTTTGAGGTGAGAGTTAAGGTATTAGCTCGAGCATTGGGAGGATAATTGGCCCGATCAAATTGATTATTAAAGGTATATTTTGAGTCAACCACCAGAATCTGACATCACCCCCTGTGGCCTCCCTAACCTGCATTAATAATACCTCTGATGACGAATCTGAAGGAGGTGGCGAAGATAGAGGTCACTATGTCTTAGGAGCCCCATATGAAGTGGAGATACCTGACAGGTGAACTCTGACAGAGTGGAATGGGCTAGGATCCCCGCCAAACTTACCTCCACCAAATGTTGAGGTGTTTTGAGGTCATTATAACTGCCAGTGACGCTGACCAGTTTATTTCCACCTTGATCCGTCAAAATCAGTGTGTTCATACCATGCAGTCTATTTAGGAGAAATACCCTGAGACAGCCAAACAACTTGTCTCTATTCTCCAACAAAAGGAGGTTCTCGCTCTTTTCTAATTTGGGTGAAACTTTAACTAAGGTGGAAGTCATAGTCATTGGAGTGTGGTTTAAGGCTATCCTGAAAAAGGGTCCCCAGTAAATGTTGTGTCATCAAAGCTCATTAAAAGGATTAAACTACCCCCAATCTCAACTACACCCAAGAATTTGGGACTGCAGGTCCCAACAATACCTGCGCCATTGGGCCGTGCTATTCTCTGCCCATCCATTTGAAAGCTCATCTTGTCTGCTCCCGCGTGGCCCTAACTAACAATACCTATGCTATACTCATTGGTACCCAGTTCATGCTCGAGTATGAAGGGATTGTTAACTTGAAACAGGGTTATCTCTCCCTGCTTAACTTTGAGGTTCCCCTGATTTTGATAAAAGATAATTCTAAAGAAAAAGGACTATGTTAGCACAGTTGTGTATCCCTCTTCTGCTTTAACTAAATTCTACCACAGCAGGATGGCATAACAAACTGTTACTTCAATCAGTGAACGCCCTCAAAGGTATCTCTTTCTATGCTTCTAAAGAAGTGATTATCAAGGCTGGTGAACAAAGGGTAGTTGACACGAAGATTACTGTGCAAGTACCACATAACTTCCTACTGTACCTAATTTTCATTAATGAAGTTAGTCCTTTGGAGCCTAGAGTTTTTCCAGGCGTGCTGACCCTGCTTATCAATGACCCATCAACTTTCATTTAGGGAATCTCATTAAGAATGATATGGTTTTAAAAAGCATCAGGAGATAGGAAGAGGCATGCTGATTCCCCTTGAGGAAATAAATAAGTTCACAGTATTAGATCTATGGTGAACATGATTTACACGCTGACCATTCTTTATGTACCATAACTTCCGTTCATATCTCCGTTAAACTCACGCCAGATGAGCTGGAGTAGGTCCACATCCTGCTTGAGGCTTACAGTGACATTTTCATAAAATTCGACATGGACTATGGGCACATGAAGGGTTGGACTCATACCATTGACGTTGGTGATGCTCATCCTATCCGCTCAAAACCCTACTGCAAATCAAAAAGTTGAGGAGCAACAGATGTGGACGGAGATCAAACAGCTGCGGGAGGCTGGGTTGTTGGTGCCTTCCCAAAGCCCTTGGTCATCCCCATTCCTATTGGTAAAGAAGAAAAATGGATGTCATTGGGTAGTTATGGACTATCATAAACTTAACAACCTCATTAAGAAGGACAGCTACCCTATCCCCCGCATTGATAATTATCTGGCCCAACTATCTGGGTCTAAATTCTTCTCTGCCATGGACTTGGCTAGTGGGTATTGGCAGATGGATCTTTCTCCACAGGATCAGGGAATTGTGCCCTTAACTTCAGCGAGGGTTTGTTTCAACCCATTTAGCTATTTCAGGGGTTGTGTAATGCTCCTGCTACTTATCAAAGGGCTATGGATCACATTTTCAGGACCTTAAGCTAATATGTGTGATTGTCTACCTCGATTACATCACAGTCTTCTTGAAAACGTTTAACGAGCATCTCATGCACCTAAAGGAGGCGTTTTAACGCTTGTGGGCATCCAACATCAAACTAAAGCCCTCCAAGTGTACTTTATTCCATAAGAAGCTGGACTTTCTCGGGCATGCCATCTCCAAAAATGGGATACAACCACTAAAGGATAAGGTTTAAGCAATATCCAAGATGCCCACGCCTAAAAACTCTTCGTTACATACAATTCTTCTTGGGCATGATGGGGTACTATTAACAATTTATCCCAAAATTTACTCAACTCAACGAGCCCCTTGTCCGCCTCCTGGCTAAGAACACCCCCTTCTATTGGGGTTGAATAAAAGGCCACGTTTGAGACCTTGAAAGGAGCTATTGCAAAAAAGTTAATGCTCTGACATCCTGACTATGGAAAGCCCTTCATGTTATTCACGAATGCCTCTGATTACGCCGTTGAAGCTATCTCAATTCAATTGGATGAAAATGAAGTTTATCATCCTGTGTCTTATTTTAGTAAAATGCTTTTAAAGGCTGAGCGAAATTACAGCGTTACTGAGAAGGTGTGCTTGGCTGTCATGATTGCTGTTAAACAAAACATCTCTTTCCTATATGGAACGACATTTAAAGTGATTACTGACCATGCTTCGTTAAAGTGGTTATAAAATATAAAAGATTCTACTGGACGGTTGGCTCGCTGGGCTATTAAGCTCCAGCATTATGATATGACCATTGAGCATCAAGAAGGGACACACCATATGAATGTTGGTGAGTTGACGCGTCTGCCTGTCCTCCATCTTGACAATAGTGAAGCTGAGAGGTTGCATGACCTCCTAATGACTCCTGACGCGTGGGCTGATGAAGATGAACCAGTACAGAAGATGTTATCACAACATTCTCACAAAACAAAAGTGGAAAACGGGTAGTTAGTTTTAAAGAGGGGTAAATTGGTTGCCCTATCTCAGACAGTCAGAGAGAGTACCGTAATTTTGGAGTCCCATACCCTTCTAGGGCATAGCAGAGTACAAAAAACCTATGATTGGGTTAAAGAGTGATACTATTGGGAGTGCATCATATTTTTAATAACTGAAGTCCTAGATGCATGTCTGACCTACAAGAAGCAATCCAGCTATAAGACTAGGTATCATTAACAACCGGTTACGCCTCAACAACCCTTTAAAACCATAAGTCTGGATGTGGTAGACCCTCTACCTCAAACTCCTGTTGGAAGTCGTTATATCTTGGTCAGTATCAATCATTTTACCAAATGGGTTGAGGCTGTGGCTTTTGCTCAAACTTTCAATGCCACGGCCACAATCCTTCATCAATATATATTTTCTCTCCATGATTGTCCCCAGGTCCTGCTCTGTGACAATAGAAAAAACTTTACCTGCCAAGTGGTGAAGATCCTCGCTACCCCCATGGGCATGTAACAACTCTTTTCTACCCCCTTACAACCCCTCGACCAATGATACTGTGAAAAGAGCCAATGGGACACTGGTCTCTATTTTACGCAGAATGGCCACTTCTGACCCTCTTCACTGGGTCTTTGCCTACCCAGAGCTCTCATGACTTACTGTATCAGCTATCACCAGATCCTTAAAATGTCGCCATTCTGAGTATTGTATTGGAGAGAACCTAGGTTCCAGCTTTACTAGCAAAAAGTATCTTTACTTATAAGACTGATCGTGAGCAAGCTATGAGAAAATAGCCCAGAACATCATCCAGTTGCAATCAGAAGCGATGAACAATTTGACAAAAATAGTCACCAAAGAGGGTCAAGCAGCTAATGAGCTCCTGCATCCTCTACCTACCTTCCAATTGCCAGACTTGTTGCTATACTACCATAATCATATCACTCCAAAAATAAGTAGCTTGGGTCTATCTGGGAAGGTCCTTTTTTCATTACTTATAAGAGAGGAAATGAGTATTATATAAAATCCCTGGATACCAGAGTTACCATTAACCGCGTCCATGGCCAATTTTTGCGCCCTTACTCTTCTATAACGCTCTTAAAGGGGGTAATGTCGGACAATTACAAGTCTAATACTGTGAGAAGAGTGTTTTGGATGAGGATGATTGTAAAATTGGCCAAAAGTCTCTGGCCAATTTGCAGTGGAATCCTTTGAATTGGGGCAATAATTCAATAAACATTTGTATAATTCAGCTAAATGGTTGGAGTTTAGGTATCTGGAATATTCCAACTCCTCAGCGGAGTCAAAAAAGCTCTTTTGAGGCTCCTCCCCGCCTTACCACTAATCTTGTTCAAGCCAAAACACGGAGACTAGGCCCTTTTATAGGGTTAAAAGGGGTCCCAATAAGTGCAGATATTTTCTCGCATGGTGATTGGCCCAATTTATTAAAACATTACCTAACAGGCTTGTCCTACTCACTCTTGACCCTCTATCAGCCTTTCTGATAAAGCAAGACCAAATTCGAGGGCTTCAATAGGCCAAATGACCATATTTCTTTATTTAGCTTGAACCTAATAATAATTTGATGTCTACGCCTTTTAAGCCCAAATTGAGTTTAATTACTAAGCTATAACATTGTATGAGGGTTCTTTTTTATCACCGCTGCACTTAATAAACAATAAAAACTTACAACTTTTTAGTCTTTAGTATTTCTTTATTTTTATTAATTTAAATAATTTTAATCCCCTATTTGTTGGAGTTTAGGCTTTAAAACCAGTGAGCCTATACCTACCTAAAATCCAACAGTCCCTACAGAGGCCCAGAAAAGCAGGGACGTCACTTAGCAATAATTTTTGATTGTTACTTCCAAATTCTAGAGGAACAGATATAATCATAATAGTCAATGACAGTTTATAAAATACAAAATATATTTCATGCACTACACAAATCAATTTTCAAAAGGGGCAGCACTTTGCTATTGGAGGAAGTTTTCTCACATCATGGTTCACCAGATGTAATAATTCCTGGTTGTAGACCTCACTTTGTGTCAAATTACTGAAAAGTCTGTGCCATGGAGACAGCTAACGAGGTTGAGACTAGCCTGCCAGTCATGGTGAGTAAGCACCCAGAAGGCAAACCAGAATGCTAGAGGCATAGATGTCTATATAACATGATATTTAGCAGGCAGGGAAATTATTGTGAGTTGGCAGATAATGATCACCGTTACCACCATTGTTGGAATATTGCATTATTGACTATTGTAGAAGAATGTTGCTGGTGCAGATAGTCCAAATTTAATAATGTCCTATCCAACTCTCAGCAGAATATGTTACTTTGGAGTAATAGTGTTGCTCTTTACCTTCAGCCAAATGGGTTAGATCAAGTAAACCACATTACTTCCAACCTTTTGCGGGAATATTCCAACTGAGTTGGAGGTCCGCCCAAGCACTAGCTCAAAACTAGTGCTGTAAGCTAAGAGAAACCCACCACCTTATATAAACCTGTGGGGAATTCTGAAGGGTGAAAAATTTAAAACTTAAATAAAATTCAGTGCATCCAGTGATTAACTGAGATAAAAATAGTTTCAAGAAGAATGATTGATAAAAGAAGTTTAATGTACATGCCATGGAATTATCATTCCCAAGTTCAACCAATCATCCAAAGTCTAGACCGCTTATAGTGAAAAGGTTTTCACTTAGCACTGATAGGTCAGTTTGTCTTTTTGTAAGGCCCTCAATACCTCGCCAATATTGAGTCTAAAATCATATCCTATTATTAGCCTCTAAGTACCACAATAACCAGAAGAAGAAATTTTTAGTAAAGTATCATTTATCACACCCCAATAGCTTATTGGAAATAACCTGTTTGTAATTTAGTCTACAGCCTTAGATTTTATAATATGCTACCAATTATTTTGGAACTTCTGCACTATGTACGTTGTTAAAATCCTGCAGATAAGCATTTTTGAGCAACTAGTTGCCAGGATTTATGATAAAATGTTTCTCATTACAGGATTTGCCTGCATGCCACAAGCTTAATTTAACGAAAATTGAATATGTTCCTGCTGCTAGCGTCACTGGATGGAAAAGACTGTGGATAAAGCAGAGAACAATTGGATGGATAGCCCCCTACCATAACCTTTGAAACTCAACAGTTTGACAACGTAGTTATACCAAAGTCCTAACGGATTGCTTGGCCAGAGACTGAAGTGGTTAGAGACCTGACTTATGGCATGCTGAACCCTGAGAATATTGCTTTTCATGAAAGAAGCTATTCAGTGGAAGAGCGCTTGATGTAATTTTATGAAGCTGAATCCTTCTGAGCACCTACAGTCAACTTACCAACTTGACTAATAATGTTCACACAAGTTTGCACATGACTCTATGTTTCACATAATTCACCTGTTGGTAGTACATTATGAGAAAATGCAACGCCACTTGGTGAGCCACGATGCCATTAGACTTGCTTATGATAATTTATATAATTTGGCCTCTGATCATGTTCAAAAAGCGAAGTCTGGAGTGGAAGCCAACCGCATATTTATTATTCAGTTAATAAGCAATTAAATACCATTAATACTGGTGTAGTGAAGTTTTTATAAGAAGCTATGAAGTTCTTCTGTGAAGAAGTGGATGTGTTCAATGATGAGACTCATGATCTGCTTGAAGACTTTTAAAAGGAACTGAAAAAGCATGAGGAGAAAACTCACAGTGAGCTATTGACTCAAGCATCTACTTCTCAGCAGGGTGATGAAAAATGATTAGCTGCTTTAGAGAAACTCCTGGCTACCGCCTTGTCACTTGGTAAGGAGCTCAAACAGCGTCCCTAATAAAGAAACTCTGGGTCTACTCCCGCTTTAAAAGCCAAGGTCACATCTGTAGAAAGAGTTACAGTTCAAGGACTTTTTGAATATAAAAAGACTTTTGCTTGACTTGTTGTAAATTTGAAAAGAAAACTCAGGGTGTCAAGACCTCTCTTGAAGGGCCTAATTTATTGAAGGATATGTATTCTCAGTTGATGAAGGTTGAGCTTAGCTATGCACAGGTCAAAGTTGACCTACTTTTGAAAGGACCCCACCTGACTGATGATTAGGGGTTTAAGCAAGTAAAAGAGAAGCTCAAAAGGATGTTGGGGTGGTGGAAGTTGACCAACAAAACCTAAGTTCTCATGTGTCTAAACTCCGCTTTAAAGTAATGGAGCTTAGGAGCTAAGTCAATGAACTTAAAGCTCACATTCTGGTGGTGTTGGGATTTTTGCCCATATTCCCAGCTGGCTGGATTACCAGGGATCGCTATGGGATAATTCCCTAATGCGAGGTAAATTAAAATCAGTTGACCCTAATTTCAGGGTAACTATGTTTGGGGGATTTTAGGGTATTTGCCTGGTCATACCCATCGGGTTTAATCTGGACAAATGCTTAAGATCTTGTCAGGCAGAGTTGCCAATGAAGTAGGGGCATCTGATAGTGATTAACTATCAGGTGTACCGATTAGGATCGGTCAGGTTTCATCTCTGACTGATTGGGAATGTAAGTAGTAAGTTGTGAGGTGAGTGATGCCACCTGCAATTAGTGAACCGATAAGTTGGTTTGTGACCAGCCTTAATGGGTAACAAGTCCCATTACCTAATCAGGTCGCTTACCACATATGGTTGGTTTGCTTAGATCAAGAGGAAAATGTTAGGGACACGTTTTCCAACTCTTTCAGTTTTAGGTCTCAAGGATGTCCAACAACGGAATTCTAGCCAGTTTGGGGAAGACCATCGCTGCTGAGACGAGGATGGGTGATTTAATGGCCATGGCTTCCGTTTCATTAAAGAGGTGTCAACTGAAGCTTGGATAGCCAAATCCCCCACTATAAATTCCCTAGAATTCACTTATAATTAAAAATAGTTTATACAATATACAGTAGATATACCAATGTAGTAAAATCTATCAGCTTTCATCTTTTATATTCTTTCTCAAGGATATTATTGCTGTGTGCAATAATTGGGAGACTCTTTAAGGAAAAAGTAAGGATTGAAGTGAAGATCCAGAGAAGAAGCGGAAAAAAATCAGGGATTGCTACCAACTGTGTGTTGGACTGAATAAACTGTCAATGGGAAACTAAGAGAAGATTGGGTTAGATGATATGAGGGAATGAATCCCTATTTTGAGACATCAAAAGTATTTTGAGCGGGAATACTGGCTGAGCATTGGGTTGAGATCTAGGACTTCCATTCAACTACGGATAATAGTCATCATACTATTATCAACTGATTATATCAACAACTATACAACGCGGAAGAATTGCACAAAAACTGAACCTGTGCAAGTAATAAGTCTTTAGGGGTTATTAGCTGATAATAATCAAGACCTATAAATTTTTACAAAGTGGTGCTCACTATAGGGGTGTAGTTGAGTAGAAGAGCTAAGAAGGATGTTATTTAAAGATGAGTTAAGAAAATTACGGATGGAGTTAGCCACTGTTAATTAGAATGCCCTAAACTCAGCGGATCATTGAGAATTTGAAGCCTTGGAAAAAAGAGTCGCTAAGAAGGAGGAAGGGTTTGAAATGTCACAAGTTATGGGAATGAGTTACTTAAAAAGTAACGTCAAAAAAGAAGAAAGAAGGGGACTTAATTTGAGAGGTCATATATCTGAAAATGGAGCATAAAGTGGATCGCATTCATTTGAGTAATTTCAGTGCTGACATCAGGCGACTAATCAAACAGGTAGAAGAGCTAAAAACTCACAAATGTGATTGTGAGGCATATGTGGCAACCAATGCCAAAGAAAGAAGTCTTCATACAATAATTGGGAAGTTGAATACCCCAAGAAACATGCCACCCACTTTTACTGCCTATTTTGAAGATGATGCCCAAAGTCACTCCCCAAGTGAGCCAGATGGCTGAACCTAGAGAATCAGCTAGAGATACCTCAGAGGAATTCAAGGCAATGCTGAAATTGTCAACTTTCCATTGGGATAACTCCCCGGCATTTTTCTGACTGTTTGATATGACTATGTATGGCTACGATAATTGTCAAAAGGTATTGATGATGATGAATTGCCTAGACACTGACTGTCAAAACTTAGTGTTGCCTCACTTAGAGGGGGACAGCTGGCCATATGTGGAGGCCAAAGTGGCCATCATGAAGCCATTTGGGAGCCTGACGTGCATGTCAAAGTGCAGACAAGAGTTTATGGGCATCCAATTCCATAAAGATGAATATTTAGCAAGCTTCGCAGATTGTTTCTACCAGGAGTTGCAAATTCTGGTTAAAGCAAAGGTACTGGACAACTTCGATGCCAGAATCACATTATAAGTGGCACTTCAGCCCTACCACGATTTGCACTGAATGATGTCTTCCATGTTTGTGACAGAAATTACTATCTCTCAGATGGTAGACAATTTTGAAAGTTTTGGGAGCAACCTTCGATGCCCCAAACAGAAGTTTCAAATCCAACCCTGTACGCAATTAAAATCCCACAAAGGGTAACAAAGGTGCTAAAGAAATGAACAACTGAACTTTGCCAGGAAATAAGCCTGAAGAGCTCAGATGGATTATTAAGAAAGTGAAGGTCTGTTACCAATGTGGAGGGAAGGGACATTTTGCTGTACATTGCAAGAAGCTGAAGAATCAGATTAACATGGTCCAAGAAAGAGAGTATGTCATATAGGAAATGGTAAAAGGGCCCGCAGCAAAGATGGGGAACAGTCTAGAGCTTCAGAGAAGCCTGTTCCTCCTGATATCATGCACAAGGAAATTGACATCATTGACTTGTTCGTGGATGAAGACATACAGGATCAACTGTATCAAGTGGTCAATTTGGACGTGAACGTGGTGATAAGATCCAGGGCGAAGGGAATCAACCCCAAGTTAATAAAGGAAGATGCCTGGCCATATGCCCGACAACTAGTGGACATAGTCAAGCCATGGATAATCCTGATGAATTGTCTGAAGTCCAATTAGATGAGGCAAACCTGTCAATCCCCCTCAGTGCAATAAAGGAATCATTTCTTGATTTATCAGCACAAATCATTCACACCCTCAATTCAGTTAATAACGCTGCTATACACTCAGTAAACACTATCTTACAATACTCCAAGTGTACATATATAGATATACAGGTGAATCGAGAATGAGTTAGGGAAATTAACAGCAGGCGCCCATTAACCTTGTATCGACCATGCTGGTGAAGAGATGAATATCTTGCCTGACTTGAAACACAAGAAGGAGTATGGACAGTTGGGCAAATACCACCATCTCATGTGGTGCATATAGAGCTTTGCCACTTCGATTTGGATCTTTGGTGGTATCTGTGACAGCAATAGTTTTGGACAATCAAAACTATGAAATTCTGATTAGCAGAAATTTCTACAGAAGTACAGAGTTAAATGTAACTCTGAGGATAATATGTTGACCATATTGGGTCAGACGTTAACATTTGTCTTTCAGAAGGATGGGGAAGCTCCACTGAATAAGAGAAACAACTTCATCAACTTGATATAGAATGACAGCATTGTCCCAATTTGATACTAATTAATTGGCCAGAAGCAATGAAAAATGCCGACGGAAATCCTAGAAAACTGGGGAATCCAATTGAGGGTCAAGAATGAGAAAACCATACTGCCAGGATCACAGATGATAGTCAATATGAGATTGACGTTATAGATACCAGAGCTGCTGTATGGGGAGGTTGGAAGCCCTTGGAAGAAGTCCAGTGTAGAGCCATGGGTGGCTCCTGGAATAATAATGCTGGGCCATGGAGAAATTCAAGCTCTCCTAGAAAAATTAAATGAAAAACTGATGAAGATCAGGAAGAATCAGATCATCGCATTTGTTCATCTAATCCCAACAGATGAACTGAGGAAATTCAACAATTTTGGGACCCTCGATGAGATGGGATTACTGACCAAGGTAACTGAGAAAATCACCCTATTGGTTGATTGAGAGCAACTCGCTGGTCTCACGGAAGGACAGCAAGAGGGGGTGCTGAATTGTTTAAAAAGTATTGGAAAGTATTTTCCCAGGATGACTACAATTAGGATGTGCAAGAGATATGATCCACAAGGCTAATACCAAGAAAAAGTTGGCAATTAGGATGAGACCAATTCGATGGTCAAAGGCGGCTAAAGCAGTAGTGGAAGAAGAAATCAGAAAACTTGTGAAGCATGGGCTTCTAGTTCTGTCATAGGGTCCCTTGGCGAGTCCAATTCTTAACTGTGAAGAAAAAAGGATGGCTCTAATTGGGTAGTAATTTCCCACCAAAAGCTGATTAAGATTATGAGGAAGGATTCATATCCCCTACCAAGAATTGACGATGCACTAGATCAATTGGGAAAAGTAAAGTATTTCTCCACGATGGATCTGATATCAGGATATTGGCAAATTGATTTGCCAATAGAAGACCAAGAAAAATGCGTGATTATTACCGCACAGGGGCTATACCAACCGATGAGGATGCCCTAGATTTTATGCAATGTGCCTGCAACGTTCCAGAAAGCCATGGACGCTATACTAAGCGGATTGAAGTTGTTGTGCGTCCTGGTGTACTTGGATGATATCAATGTGTTCAGTAGGACGTTTATTGACCATTTACACCACTTGGAGGAAGTGTTCAAGAGACTGTCCACGGCCAACCTGAAGATTAAGCTGAGGAAGTGTCACTTCTATAAGAAAGATTTGGAATATCTAGGATTCATGATCAACTCTAGTGGATTGTGGCCGGAAGCCCAGAAGATTGAAGCCATAGAATGAATGGATGTGCAAAGAGTGTCTGAGATATCAAGTGCTGCTTGTCTGGTTGAATACTATAGAAGATTTATTCAGGATTTTGCCATAATCGCCAAGCCCTTATTACATCTGTTGAAAAGTCTGAAGAAAGGATTTGTATGGAATTAAGAAGCACATAAATCCTTTGATGAATTACGCCAGTACTTGATAGATTCTCTGATTTTGAAATATCTAAATTTCAATTGAGAATCTATTATACAAACTGATGCTTCATTGACAGCAATCAATGCCATATTAAGCCAAGTAGATAACTTGGAGACAAACATCCGGTGGCATATGTGAGCTGGACACTCTCAACTGCTGAGAGGAACTGCACCATAACTGAGAGGAAATGCCTTGTGGCCATTTACATCTGTAAGCAGTTTTGGGTGTAAATCCACGGACTGCACTTCAAAGTGGTGACAGACCACTCCTCATTGCGTTGGCTCCATAATTTGAGAGAACCAGAAGGATGACGGGCCTGATGGGCACTAAAGCTATAGGCTTAATATAATGAGATTGTCCACCAAGCGGGGGCTTCTCACCAGAATGTGGATGGCTTATCATGGTTACCAATGGTTAGATGGTATACCAGTAGGCAGATGAGTTATTCCAGAGAATGGTCTACAGAGAAATCAGGAACAAGCCCCAAGAAATCCAGAGTGTGCTTTGAAAAGCGATAGAAAACACTGAGACCATGGATGTACAAGTGTTTAAGACGATTTTCAGGAAGTAGTTATTATTCCCAAAGCTGTCAGAAAGAGCAGCTATCGTTCAAGCCACTCATAAGGTTGTCAGTCATGGAGTCCTGAGAAAAACAACTGATCATATTCGCCATTACTACTGGGAGTCAATCAACTATTTATGTCGCTGACTATCTAGCTTGTTGTGTGGAGTGCCAGCTGCACAAGCCACATAAGAATACAACTGGATACTGACTGGTCTTCCATGGATTTGCTTGGCATACAGTGTCCATCAACGTGATGGGACTGCTGACAATGAGTACAGGGGGAGTCAAGTACATAATAGTTGTTATTGACCATCTGATGAGATGGGTTGAGATGAAGGCCCTGGCGAAAGTGGATGCTACCAGCACCGCAAAGTTAATACTGGATCAAGTAGCATACTGATATGGATGCCTGCAGGTCCTGCTTAGTGACAATGGGACAAACTTCACATCTCATGTGATCCCATGGTTGAATGAGATAATGAGGATCTGAGAAATTGTGTCTGTACCCTACTGGCTGGAGATGAACGGACTGTTAGAATGAGTAAATGGAACGCTGGCCACAACACTGAGTAAGCTTGTCACAGGAAAAACTTCCGCATTGGGAATATACCTGAGTTCAGTGACATTTGCCTACAATATCAGTCATCAACCGGTGATGGGAAAAATGCTGTTTGAATTGCTTATGGGAGGAAGGCCGCATTGCTGCCAATTTTATATTTTGTTTTGGATTAACATGGAGATCCGTGCTGAACAGTACTTGAACTGATTGACAAAATTCCTAATTGATATGCAATTGCAAGCATTCAATACTATGTTAAAGAAAAGGTTACGAGCAAAATTAATGGAAAATAAGAACTGAACGCCCTATCACAATATAAAAAAGGCAAAAAAGTTGCCTATTGAGATATGCATAGTTTCAGGAGCTGAACAAGCTGGATGCATTGTGGTTGGGTCTGAATGAGAATATCACCAAGACGGTGATGGACGCCTACTCCATCAAGAACCTCTTGGATGGAAGAGTAGTAAATCGAGTCTATGTTAAGCATGTCAAGCGATGGATCAATGAAAAAACAAAAAAGAGTTCCTAAAGGACCAATGAACCATTAAGTTGTTATGTCTTGATGATTAGGTCAAGTTCAAAAAAAGGACCTCTAAACCAGTCTAGATGGTTAAGTTTAAAAAAGGACTTCTGAACCATAAAAGACTGGTAGGTATAAGGATACCTAGGATCCAGTTTGGGGGAAAATAAAAAAGATGGGCCGCTGAACCAAAACAAGGTCAAGTCCCATGGATAAAAAAGAAAAAATTAAAAGATTGATAAAGTTATGGGAAAAAATATAAAAAACTTCATGGAGAAAAACCAATATATTTTATAAATTTTTTATTTTTTATTAATTATCCTCAATTTGAAGATGATTTCACCTATGTCGCCTCTTGGGGGAGGGAGGATGGGTTGCTGTAGGAATGAATAACCCATCAAAATATATGTGAGATAGGATGCTAGGGAGGTCTAAACTTACATAAAAACAAGTTTGTTGAGCGGACGCAGATCCCTGTGAGAAAGTGACTAGGGGAAGGGAAATTGAGATGTTGGAAGAAGCCACTTGCAAAACCCCAGAGCGGGGAGGGAAGCAACAGTACAGAAAGAGACAGTTAGCGAATAACCCTGAGTAATCCCACTATGGTAACAGAGCTGGAAGATTAGTCTTAAGCACTTTCTTATGGGCTTTGTCAAGAACACCAGACATATGGGCCAGCAGCAAAAAAGGGATGCTAGACAGGGGTTGCTGAATCAGGCCCTTATTAAAGCCATCAGCGGAAGATACCAATGGGAAGTGCCAGAAACGATATAGTTGTGCAAGGAGTGAATGGCATCCTGCAAGCAATGACTTCAAGATTCTTGGAAGCTGAAGAAGAGAGAGATGATGGAACCCAGGAGAGACTGGAAACTTCGTGGACCAACTTCAAAGAACTTGGCCAGAAAAGCAAAGAGCATAAGTGGCGATATTCCAATCTAGGATGTTCTCAAAATTGGAAGGATTTAGCACTATGGATAAAGCCTCAGTGACTTGGGCCCTCAATATTGCATAAGGGAGTCGAAATAATGCTGTTGCTGATGGTGAGCTTGGTGGCCAAGACAGCTGGCTTGTAATATTGACTGAGTTAGAAGAGGAACTCAGGAAGCAAGTCTGACTTGGCAATAAAGGAGCGATCAATAGTGAAGGGCATTATTAGGAGCAACAAGAATGATGTTTGATGCATCTGCAAAAGGAGCTGAATCCAGTAGAGTTTCAAAATCCAACTCTGGAATTTATGACAGAGGAAGGATCATCCGTAAGTTGTTTGAGATGATTGCTAGCCTGGTTTCACTGGGGTTGCTACCATTTCTGTTAATTTGACAGATGGACTAGCCACTGGCGCCAGACTAGGAGTATGGGTCCTGGAAGGAACGTAGAAGAGGTTCCGTCATGCAGCCCAACTCATCTGCTGGATGAGCTGAAGATCTTGATTAGACAAACTGTTGAGAAGCTGTTGATACTGTGACTTGGAATTTGACATAGCTGAATGATTGGGGAATGTCAGACTTATAAAATAGTCAACATTATGCACTCTACAATCCATTAAGCTCCAATTTCAGAGAAATTAATCTTAAAATTAATACAATAAGCTATCCAGAAAAAATTAAGAATGATATGAGTCAAGAGGTTAGGAGAAGAAGATAACAAGGGCGAACATAAAAATCATTCTTAATAGGGCCACAAAATGAAAATCAACGGCAAGGGTCTTCTGTCTAGGATGAGGAGAAAATCAGGAAATTGAGGACGCCAGACAAGAGTCCTGAATATGACAGTAAATCATATGTCCTGATGGGGGGAAACAGGATCCCGGGATTAATATCATCATGAGTAAATTGATCATCCTGGCATGACAGTAGATCATGAGGACTGCGCTCTGAGTAGGCGGTAGCAAGAAGGAAGAGGAATAGAGCCGCATGCCAAATGTCATCCTGAGCAGCGTAGAGTACTGGTGATTGTACTCTACTTGGGCAAATGAAGTATTGGCTGAGTGTCAAAAGCGGTGTTCTCCTGCCCCAGTCCTTTTCTCACTGGAAATCTAGGCAATAGGGGGTTGTGTTGGGATTTTTGCCCTTATTCCCAGCTGGCTGGATTACCAGGGATCGCTATGGGATAATTCCCTAATGCGAGGTAAATTAAAATCAGTTGACCCTAATTTCAGGGTAACTATGTTTGGGAGATTTTAGGGTATTTGCCTGGTCATACCCATCGAGTTTAATCTGGAAAAATGCTTAAGATCTTGTCAGGCAGAGTTGCCAATGAAGTAGGGGCATCTGATAATGATTAACTATCAGGTGTACCGATTAGGATCGGTCAGGTTTCATCTCTGACTGATTGGGAATGTAAGTAGTAAGTTGTGAGGTGAGTGATGCCACCTGCAATTAGTGAACCGATAAGTTGGTTTGTGACCAGCCTTAATGGGTAACAAGTCCCATTACCTAATCAGGTCGCTTACCACATATGGTTGGTTTGCTTAGATCAAGAGGAAAATGTTAGGGACACGTTTTCCAACTCTTTCAGTTTTAGGTCTCAAGGATGTCCAACAACGGAATTCTAGCCAGTTTGGGGAAGACCATCGCTGCTGAGACGAGGATGGGTGATTTAATGGCCATGGCTTCCGTTTCATTAAAGAGGTGTCAACTGAAGCTTGGATAGCCAAATCCCCCACTATAAATTCCCTAGAATTCACTTATAATTAAAAATAGTTTATACAATATACGGTAGATATACCAATGTAGTAAAATCTATCAGCTTTCATCTTTTATATTCTTTCTCAAGGATATTATTGCTGTGTGAAATAATTGGGAGACTCTTTAAGGAAAAAAGTAAGGATTGAAGTGAAGATCCAGAGAAGAAGCGGAGAAAAATCAGGGATTGCTACCAACTGTGTGTTGGACTGAATAAACTGTCAATGGGAAACTAAGAGAAGATTGGGTTAGATGGTACGAGGGAATAAATCCCTATTTTGAGACATCAAAAGTATTTTGAGCGGGAATACTGGATGAGCATTGGGTTGAGATCTAGGACTTCCATTCAACTACAGATAATAGTCGTCATACTATTATCAACTGATTATATCAACAACTATACAACGCGGAAGAATTGCACAAAAACTGAACCTGTGCAAGTAATAAGTTTATAGGGGTTATTAGCTGATAATAATCAAGAATATTTTTTTACAAGTGATATAGGCTTTACTGACTCTATGCAGATACGCTTCCTAAAAGCCCTCTTAAGCCATAAAACCAGGCTCAACGTTATTCAAGAGCAAGTTGATTGGCTCTCTCGCTCTTTTTAATCAGATGAAAATTCACTCAGAAATATGTAAAATGATGCTCCTGCTTTCCATGCCCTTATTGGAAATGACCTCACATCATTTTTAAAACTACTTTTCAGGACAAGTTGTCACGGGAGAGTGTAGAATTGTTTATCTCTATATTTCCTTGAATTAGCCATGGAATGAGCGACTGATCACCAGAATGTCAAACACATCCTACCCTTTAAGTCGCATGGCCCAAGAAGTAATGGTGCCTCATATGGATACTCCTAGCACTTGAGAGGAGTTTAAGAAGACACTTGTTGATACGTTTGTCTTGACACAGAGCCTAAGCATGAAGTAGCAGGCCTTTATGAGCAGCAGCATTAGAAAAGGAGATTCAATTGCTACCTTCGCTGAAAGTTTTATATTGAAGCCCAGATGCTGTTAACTTCTAAGATGTTGACTCATGAAGACGCTGTTGCTGCCATCTTGACTGAATTGGCGTCTACCTATCCTGGCAATGCATACCAACTCAGTGAACTATACTTCTGGAATGTTCATATCATGAAAAAGGCTTAATTAGATGTCTCTGATTTTCATAAGCCTAAGGTTCCTGAGGGTTGTTTCAAGACCTTGAGTCCTGGCTATTGAGGATCAAAAGTACAAACCCTGAGTCCTAGACATTGAGGATCAAAAGCCCAAGCCTTGAGTTCTGGTCATTGAGGATCAAAAGCCAAAGTTTAAACGAATGGAACATCCCAAGTGCAGCTACTACAACAAGGTTGGGCATTATGACACTGTGTGTTATAAGAGAAGTGAGCTGACATTGTAAATAAGAGAAAAGAGATGTTGGCATAGAGACAGGCACCCCTATTGCAGACAAATTTATCGTGACTGAATCCACCACTTCTATTGCTATATTGCCTTATGCTGTTAGTTCCATCGGTGATGAATCTGAAGGGAGTTATGAAGATATTGGATACTATGTTTTAGGGCACCAGATGAAGTTGAGGTTCCCCGATCAGATGAACACTGGAGGAGTAGATGAGGCCAAAATACCCAAAAATTTTGCTCAGCCAAGTACTAGGGTGTCCTGAGGTTATCAACACTGCTAGTGATGCTGACCAGTTCATTGCCTGGTTGATCTGACCTATTCATCAAGTTCATACCTTGAAATCTATCCTTGAGAGATATCCTGAGACAGCTTGCAAACTGACCTTCACTTTCCAGATTAAGGAGGTCCTAGCTCTCTTTTCTAACTTTGATGGAAAAATATTCTAGGTGGAAGTCTGTTATTAAAAAAGGTAAAAGTTATGACTATCTTGGACACTGGATACCTATTGTATGTTATACTTTTAAAGTTTATCATTAAAGTTAAGCTGGCGCTTGGCTTGGAATACAACCATGAATTTGGAACTGCAGTTCCTAACAACACTCATGCTATTAGGGCTTACTCCTCCCCCCAATAAAATTTGGGAAGCTTATCCTGTTAACCCACGATGGCCTTTAACAATAACATCTATAATATGATTATTGGCACTCAGTTCATGATTAAATGCCAGGGTCAGTAAAATGAAACATAGTTTTCTCTCCTTGCTCAATACTGAGGGTATGCTAGTTTTATCCAATAAAGATCCCAGCAAGATCAAGTATTCTTGCCTGATGAGTAATTTTCTTCTGCTTTATCTTTGCATTATAACATGTCCAGGAGAAATACAAAGAAATCTCTTTATCCAGTGGACGCTTTATAATGAATTCCTCTTATGCTTCATAAGGAGTAGTGATTAATCTTGGTGAACAATAAGTGTTTAATACTAAATTAACTTTACAAATTCCTTAAACTGCTTATTGCACATAATAAGTATTGATGGAGGAAGCCCTCTGGAGCTTTGGGTATTGCCTGGTATACTAGACCCCGCCTACTAGCGACCTACTAATAAGCTATTAGGCTTTAGCAACAAGGATATAATCTTGAAAAAACACCAAGAGATTGAAAAAGGCTTGTTGATCCCCATGGAAGAAATTGTGTGGATTCTTTTATTGGATCTATGTTGGATATGAGCTTTCCATTTGAAATTTTGTTTTGTACTTTTCAAAACGTTCATATTTTAGAAAATTTACTCCAAATGAGCTAAAAAAATCCACTTCTTATTAAAGTCCTACAGTAGCATATTCTCCAAATTGGATACCAAATATGGGCACATGAGATTGGAGCCACCACATTGACGTTGGTGATGTCCATCCTATCTGGTTCAAACCTCATTGAAGATCAAAAATCAAAGAGCAACATATGAGGAAAGAACTCAAGCAGTTACTAGACGCTGGGTTACTGTAACTTCCAAAGCACTTGGTCTTCTCCTCCCTTGCTTATAAAAAAGAAAATTAGAGGTCACCATATAGATATGGACTACTGCAAACTGAACAACCTAACAAAAAAAGGATAGTTGTCCTATCCTATGCATTGATGACACTCTGGCACAACTCTCTGGTTTAAATATTTTTCCGCTATGGACTTAGCCAGCGGATACTGGAAAATGAACATCTTCCCATAAGAATATTAAAATTGTGCTCTAATTTGTAGTTAAGGCTTATTCCCCCCACTTAACTACCTCAGTGGTTGTGTAATGCACATGCAACCTTCCACCTAGAAATTTATCATATTTTACAGGATCTAAAGCTAAGTTGTGTTATAGTTTATCTTGATGATATTGCGGTGCTTTTAAGACCTTAATGAACATATCACTTACCTATAGGAAGCTTTTAAGCGTCTGCTTGAGTCTACCCTAAAGTTAGAACACTTAAAATGACTTTTTCCAGAAGAGATTATATTTTCATGGACATGCTATCTCCCAGGAGGGAATTCAACCTTTTTAAATAAGGTTGAAGCGACTAAAAAAATGCACTGCCTCAAAACCTACCAGATATCCAGGTGTTTCTGTGAATGTTGGGGTATTGCCATCATTTCATCCCTAAGTCCGCCCAGCTCAGTGAGCCCCTCATATGACTATTATCTATGAACACCACATTCCATTGGGTGCTGACCAAAAGGCCGCATTTGAGACGCTGAAGCAATTGCTACAAGAACGTCCTATCTTATGACACCCGGATTAAGGTCAAATTTCTATCTTGTTACTGATGCATTTGGTTACGCTGTTGGAGTCATACTGGCTCAATTGGATAAAAACGGCGTAGATAATCCAATATCATACTTCATAAAGATGCTTTTGGAAGCTAAATGCAAGTATAGTTTTACCCAAAAGAGTGCCTTGGTGTCTTAATTGATGTCAGACACTACCGCCCTTTTTTGTATAGTACTACCTTCACTGTGGTTACTGACCACGCCTTCCTAAAATGATTATAAAATATGAAGGATCCTACTGGACGGTTGGATCATTGGGATTTGAAGCTCCAACATTATGATATAAAGATTAAACGCTGAGATAGGACCCGCCATATAAAGTCAATGGGTTGAATCAGTTGCCTTTCCTTTACTTGGATAATAGTGAAGCTGAGAGTTTACATGACTTCTTAATGACCCTCAACTCTTGGAAAATGAGGGTGAACCTGTCCAGAAATGCTAGCCTGACATTCCTATAACATTAAAGTGGAGAGCTGGAAGTTATATAAACAGGTAGGATTCCAGTGCTTGCCTTATCTTTGCCCCTCAGAGCGAGTACCTGCTATCCTGGAGTCTCACTCTATCCTAGGCCATGGCGGAGTGTGGAAAACATATTATTAGATTAAGTAACAGTACTACTGGGAGGAAATGATAAATTCCATTATCAAAGTCCTGGATGCCTGCCTAACCTGCAAAAAGCAATCCAGTCTCAAGACCAAATTCCAATATCAACCTACTACCCTTAACAACCATTCCACACAATAAGCCTAGATGTGGTAGGTCCCCTACACTAGACTATCAGTGGAAATGTATATACTAATAGGAATATTTAATTTTTCCAAATGGATTGAGGCCGTAGCTCTTCCAACCCAAACTTCCAAAGCTACCGCGGCTTTTCTCCATTAGTATATTTTCATTCGCCATGGTTGCCCTCAGGTGCTACTCTGTGATAATGGGATAAATTTCACTTCCTGAGTGATCAAGATCCTGGCTACCTCCATGAGAGCACAACAACTCTGTTTGGTCCCCTATAATCCTTCTATGAATGGTATTGTGGAAAAAGCACATGGAACCTTTGTTTCTATACTACGGAAAATGGCCAATTCAAATATTTATACTGAACTAGTTCCTGTCTAGTGCTCTTAGGGCTTTTATTAGCTATCACCAAATTATAAAAATGTCTCCTTTCCGCGTCCTCTATGGTAATGAACCTGGGGTACCTGCCCTCTTAGATAAGGATTTTTTTCTGCCAAAATTGACAATCCTGAAAAAGCCATGAGGAGGTCTCTAAGCACATCATCCAGCTTCAGTCTGATGATATGAACAACTTAGATAAAACTATTGCAATAGAGGGCCAAGCTTCAACGAGTTTTATCCACCTCTACCCTCCTAGGTATCAGATATGGTCTTATATACCACAACCTCATCACCCCCAGAAGTGGCAAGCTCAGATCTATTTGGGAGGGACCTTTCGTCATCACTATAAAAGAAGCAATGAGTTTTTCATTAAGTCTCTTGCTATTTATATCATTATAAAACAGGTGCATGTAAGATTTTTACGCCCTTATTCTCCACCAACTTTCTTAAATGGGGTAAGGTTGTACAATTGCATTCTCAACTAATGAGAAAATTTTTTTGGGTGAAAATACTCTGAATTCTAATAGTGTTGTCCCGCACAAATCTTGGCAGAATAGGTTACTTTTGATCAATAGTGTTACTGCTTGGTTTCAGCCAAATGGGTCATATCAAGTTAACTTTCTTACTTCCAACCCTTGGCGGAATAGGCCAACTGAGTTTTGAAGTCCTCCCAATAACTAGCTCAAATTAGTGCTGTCAACTAAAAGAAAACCACCTTCTTTTATAGACCTGAGGGTGGTTATGAAGGGTGAAGAAATCTTACCCAAAAATCAAAAACCAGAGTATCTGGTGATTGGCCTAGATAAAAATTTTTTGATAAGGAAGATTAGGTAGATTATATTAAAATCTTTACTTTATGGGATTTTATCATACCTATGGTCAACCAATTATCCAAAGTCAATGAAGCTTGTGGTGAAAAGATTTTCACAAGCACAGTTAGGTCAGTTTGTCCTTTCATCAAACCATTAATACCCCACTTATAATGAATCTAATCTTATATCCTATTATTAACCTCTGAGTACCACATGTATTAACCTAAGGAATTATAATAAATTATCATTTATAAACCTAGTAGTTTATTGAGAAACCTTTTTGTAATTTAGTTTGTACCTTAAAATTTTATATTCTAATGCTAATTATTTTAGCACTTCTGCACTTAGACGTTGTTAAAATCCTACATATGAGCACCTGCGAGAAACTAGTTGCCAGGATTAATAATAACCATACATATTTACAGCTAAGTCATGGCCGCAATAGTGGCTGAAGATTCTGCCGCTGTCACTTCCTTTGTGCCCATAAGGAGTCCCATATTCATGCTGTTTTCATGTGTTGCTGAGCATGAAGAGAAGTCTTGGAACTTCTACCATGAGGGGGGTGAATCTCCAAAAGCAATGGTACATACTGACGCCATATGGCGTCCAAAACTGGGGACATACCAGGAGGCCACTGAAATTCTATTCCCGTTTGAAAAACAAAGGCAGCATAGTCATTATGATGGCCACTATGGCCCAGTTGTTTCATAGACCATGGAACATGGCACCTTTTGGCGGCAGCTGGTAATACAGAAATAAAAGTTTTATCTGGAAATTTGTTGCGTAGAAAATGTTTATTATATAAAATTTAGAAATTGTCCAACAATCATACTTAAGTGGAACGTTTTTTTATGCTGGAGCTTGAAAAAGATATAATTTACATGAAGGAGAGCAGCACAATCCCATTTGATTCTGGTGGACTAATATTTACAACTATTTTAATGCTGGATCAATATCATACTGGCCAGCTGAATCTCACTTAAAAATTTGCCACCAAACTTTACCTCCAAGTGCAATTCTGTTTGGCAAATTGGCAATGTTTTGTCCGGTGTAAAATTGGATGTGCCCATGGCCAGGTCACATAGGGGAGATCCCATTTGATATTGAACAAATTTAAATCACCAAACCCTCTGGGGCTGGGCCTGCCTTTTAGAGCGTAATGGCAGAAATAAGTGGGGTTAAACCCGATTTTACTGTGGACAAGTAGACTATACTGCACCTCAATTTATTTAATTTAATGGACCCCTCATGGGGACCCAAACTTGCGAGGGGGAGAGATGACCACTACTGTCCTGCAATGGAGGCCTCTTACTACCACTCTCATGCAAACCCCTCTGATCCGCTACACCAACTTTTGAGTAATGAGATAATGAATGAAGGGGAAAATGTATAAGGTATGCCGTTATCCACATTTCATTCTCCACATGGGCCAAATCGCTCTGGGTCACAAGAGATACAGCCTTATTCACCCCCTTCTTTGTGCAGAACGGACACTCCTTGCGGTTGAGATGCAGGGGGTGCTCCCCAGGACGTACATTCTGTTTAAAACCTACAAATCAAGCCTTGCAGATTTCTGACGCACATACAAAATAGACTTATGGAGAGGGTTAAATCAGGTTCTTGATCAACACCTACGATGCTATGTGTCAGGTTGTCAGACATACTGGAGTGATTGTTTAGGTTTATCCCTTAATTCTTACAACAGCTTGGTTCATGAAGCAAATGGATATTCCCTTTTTAACAACCATGGTATCATCCAGAATTCTGAGATCCATCAGTAGGAGGGTAGAATCCCTATTAGGATGAAATTACTAAAAATGCAAGGAGAGTTCAAAACTTTCCAAGTAATGCCTGGATTGTTTTGTGAATGTGGAAAAACGAAAACTGACAAGAAGAGATGGACAAACTTTGGGATAAAGTTAGGAAGCTATCTACTAATACATTCTTAAAACTATGATACAAAGGTCCCTAACAACAATATTGGACCTGTATGGATTGGACTATATAAGGTGGTTAAGTAAGCCTAGTCACCTTTAAACTAACCTTTTTCAAAAGGATTTCAAGTGCACCTCATTATCCATATTTCCTAAATTAAGCTGATTAAAGAGGCCTCTTCCTGAGATATCATTCATTCTTTTACCTGCATTCTCCAAAATTCCTTGGTATAAGGTTAATATGATTGTAAAAATCAAATTGGTATTAAGCTAATGTATGTTTCTGATAAGAGGAAATATATACAAAATGAAACATCCGCATGCCAAACATCTTAGGATTGTTGACATTACCAGGACAAAGTCAAGGAGTTTTGTAATTTAAAGGGTGATATGACTTTATAGGATATTCCTGGCATTTGCAATATCCTAAGAAAGAAATTGCAATTTTGATAGCTGCAAAGAATTGTGTTTTTAAATTAGTAATAAATCTGAAGCCATATATAATTTCAGGAGATCTGCCAGATCTGAGGATTGATGAGCTGATTTTATCAGGAGGTTTAAGTCTCTCTGATAACTCCAAACCATCAAACAAGGTTTCTAAATTAAGAAATGGATGGATTGCTTTATAGATAGGAATAGCATATAATTGATAAAATTTCACAAATAGAAAAAGTTATACAAATCCATGAAGAAACCTAATAATAAAAGAAAATAAAAGAAGGTGAACAAAATTTTAGGAAGTACAAGCGTTCCATCAAACCAAAGGGAATAGAGCTATAAATAGGGCTTTAAAACATTAAATATTTGCTAAATCTTCATACTAACAGGTAGCAATATTATAATAGGATAAAATGTTATCAATTAGGTTAAAATTAGTTTATTTGGCTGGATTATAACCTATATATCTAAGAATTGGTTATTGTATTACCCCAGATCTTAGTTCTAATGTAAATATTGAAATTAAAAATAGCAATTATAAGCTCCTAACCCTTTATCTTGAGTTACATGATATACTATTAGGATGAGTCATAATACTTGGACCAAGAAACTGAACTTAGTTATTTGGTGGCTTCTTTCTTTGCCCTCTCTCAAGGACAAGGAACTCCTTTAAGTTTAAGCATAATCTTAACCATAGTCTTGGAAATAATTTATACAATAACTATGGTATACAGGCTAATAAGTTTCTGTTTTGAGAAAAGTAAATTCTATGGACTTTTAAATAGGTGATACACCCAACTCCTTTGTCACTTACTGAAATGAACCTGTCTGTTGCACCCAATTTTGAGTATAAATTGATGCTCCTATCTGTAGTATCTAGTAAGACCTTGTGATGGATGGGGTATTTCCACATGGCAACAAAACAGTTGGGAAGAAGGGCCCAAGTTACTGAGTATAAGCAGGAGAGTAAGCTAGAGAAGAGATCTTCGGTATGTTGGAATGAGATCATCTGAAGTGAAATCCTTGAAATATGGTATGTGTAATGCTGGTTAACAGCAATAGGGATTGTCATCAAGAAAGGGCATACAAGGCAGAAACGATCTTATCAAAATATGAAGTATAATCTATATGTAAATATTTAAGCATATCAAATAAACAATTTTTGATTAAATTTGTAATTTAATTTTTATAAAATTTTCTTGAAAAAAACAATAGACAAAGTTAAAATTTTGATGTTAATTGGGTGCTATTTATAAGCTTGGGAGAGTAGGTTGCTGCATATCTTTCAGTGTTCAGGTACCTACTTAGCATTATCTGAAACTTCTGGAATTTATTTAGTACATTTCAGACTATTATAGAAGGGTAATCAAGTACTCAAGGTGTAACAAAAATTTTACCTAAATTAATTTTAACTAATTCATCAATTTTTGTTTCAATTCAGAATACTGAAAGATTTTAGAAATCTCTGACATTTGAATCTTCTCATAATTTGGTTTTTATGATTCTAGACTCAATTCCAATTTTGCCTTGACACTTGGGATCACTTTGATGTGTCCTAGTATTACTTTGAGAATACTAGGGCAATGTGGCTTGGCAACTCCTTGAACTTCACAGAACTCATTAAAGATTGCATACACCACTGACCAAAATCAGAAGGACGACCACAATTTTCAGACAATAAATTTTAATGATTTATGAATACTTTGTGCCAGTTAATAAATTGACTAAGCAACCTAATTAAAAATTTATGAAAAACTGTGACAGTAAGCCAGTTGGAAATTGATGCAAATTTTAGGACAGCCTGCAGTAGAAATGATAGCGGTATAAGAAGATTTGATCACAAAGCCAAGAAAATACCTCTTGAATAAATTTATGACAACATATTGATTAGATGGGTAGTGTAATTATGCCATATAATGAAAAGTTTAGCTCATTTAATTACCATTTTTTTCATTTGTTTTTAAGAGGGGTAAAAATCCACATAAAGCTATTTTATTTTATCAATGAACATAAAGGCTTTGGGAACTAATACTTTGAAATTTTTACAATTATGTAGTCAAGTTTTATAAGGAGCCAAATGAAGATTAAGACTATAAGTGTAAGAGCTAAGAAATATAAGAAACTTTTATAATTAAAAAGTTGAAAGGTTCTATAATATAACAACTAGTTTATATATGATACCAAGTCTAATTTTTGTATAAGTTTGAGAACCCTACCTTTGGGGTTGGACTGTGGAAATTTACCCACTATAGCAAGAGGGGATTTAAAGCATCTGTGGAGCCTTTGGTGCAACTGAGTGACTTGGTCTCTGCAGTTGATGAGCGGTGGGCCACTTCTCTGTCCCCAAAGATCCCTTTTATGTGCCCCCTTTTCCTGCTTCTTCCCTTATAGAAAAGATAAAGAGGGTCTGTAGATAAGTATTTTAGACCTGAGGCTACCAGAAGGTCCCCCAGACTCATCTTACCCCCACCCTGTTACACCCCACCCCCTCAGAAATATTAAAAGCCTCAAATTTTGGGGAAGCTTTACCAAGTCATAAATTTGGCTCAGGTTACATAATAAGAGATTACTAATCATGGGTCACTATTCCAGTTGATAATCTATACCCAAAATTTTAATTTATACTGAATACTAAATTGACTCCCCAAAAATCAGTTACACCAAATGCACGATCTGAACAAATCTACTCCTGTTCAGATCTATCAAAGAACTCTGTCGCTGATCCAAAAATTCCTTTGTCAAAGCTTTTATGACCTTTCACAGAAGCTATATGATAAAAACCACTCAAACAAGGCTTCCCTTTGCAACCTGGACCAAGGGTCCAGCAAAGAGAGTGAATCAGACACCCAGTTACAAGGCCTCTCCTCAAATACTTCTCCACCACCAAGTATAAAAACAACAGCACCTCCTAGGGTCAGTTGTTGGTTCATTCTTTATCTCAATTTTATAATAAGATTTTAGTTTTCCCAACTTCTCTCCAAATACTCCGCCAGTTTACTACTTATTAACGCTCTCTTTTTTATCCACTTAACACGCCGCCATCAGCATTATGGGCCCAATGATTGTTGAGTGGGCACTCCAATCCATGGATCAAGCAGCTTGCCGCACATTAGCAGAAGTCATCAGAAGTTATGCTCCTGAATTATTTCTATAATCCATCATACTTGAGACTTCTACCATAATCCGTCATATACAGTCTGCTAATACACCACTGATTTGTTCTGATCTGGCCATTAATGGCTTCATAACCTTTACTTGGGAAGGTCATTTTTTCCCTCTTGACTCACTCCGTCATACCACCACTAATGATGTAATCTGGACAAGAAAATGCCTTCCACCCCTCTGATTTTTATATGCTGTTAATGGGAAATGAACGCATATCCTCTCAACCTGGAAGAGGATCTCAGTCACTGGATTATCTAGAGCATTGATCTTGGGCAATCCACCACAATTTAAATTACTAAAAATATACCCCAACGCCTTTTCTAACTCTGCGTGGCAGTTTGATATACCCTATCAACTGCAAGATGACCTAAGCTTACCCTGTATTTATATTTAACCAATTTGGTTGAGTTTGGGAAACTCTTCAATTCTGTGAATCAGCTTCTTCCAGTAAACCTAGTCATCTGTATATATAACAGAATTGGAGGATTTTGGGACTGATACTAAAGGCAACTGCCATTCCAGGAGGAGTGGCCATCATCTAAGCCTCTCCCACATTTAGTGGTTTCCAAGCAAGAGCCGCAGTTGACCACTGTTGTGATTCCAATATGACTGGATGATAAGCCCTGAGTCAATATAGTGGAACAAATGGAATCCGCTAAATAGTTATGAGTATGATTATTTCAAGCACTTCGAAATGAGGTGATATTGGGTTACTGGGAAATTGGCCAAATTGGGCAATCATAAATTAACTAATGAAGAATGAATGAACCAATGAGACATGGCGAAGTGAATTACTTAGCCATGAAAGTGGTACCATCTAAAGCTGTTACAATACAAGCAGGATTAGATGATCAAGGAGGTTAGGTTGTTAGTAGTTTTAAATGTAAGTAGAAGAGCGAGAATCCGCTGTATTAATATATTAAATAAAAGAGAGTTGCGGGAGCAAGTGCTCCATATATATTTATATACTTATAAGTCTATTCTGTTGTGTTGAGGACAACGATCATTATACCATTGGTCCTAATTTCTCAGTGGGTCGAACCCTGTGCAAAAATCCGTTGGTATTAATCTCTTATACCGCCAATTTTATAACAGTGGTGCTTACTACAGGGGGCCCATTGACCAATAACAATACAATGAACACTCAGCTGCCATCTATGTTGCATCCAGGTTGTTCTGATAAGAAATCTGCACGAAATGCTGGCCCTGTTGCATATGAGGAGTTGAGACTCGCGTTAGATACTGTGCACAAAAAGCAAGATGAGTTGCTCCAAAAGGTTTACAGTGATAAGTTGCCGCCATTTGATCGCAAAGGAAATATTCATGCGTTTTTTCACTAATTTGAGTTTGCAACTGAAGGTTCTTCAGATCGATGGAGGGCAAAACTATTGCTCTCCTCTTTGGATGTTGGGAGTGCTGATCAAGTCGTTTGTTACCTCTCAGCTAGTTCCATTTCATACCATGAAGTTAAGGAGACAATTCTGCAGTTGTTTGGCAGAACCGCGAAAATGGCACAAAGAAAAGATGAGTTTCTAACCATTGGGTTTTAACATGATGAGACCCTCACTGCGTTTGCTGATTGATTCTCAGCAGAGGCTCATGTGTTAATTGGGGCAGGAATTTAACTGAATGTGATGCAAGCATAGCATTGACCTCTGCTGTGAAACCATACTAAGAGCTTTTTAATGCTTTAACTCCATATTTAGAAATTGATGTACCTTTGCTCAAACTTGTTCAAATTCTACGCCGGCTATCTGCTACCTTCCCTCCACCCATTATAGAGCGGAACCCTAATGCCTTCACTGCTAGCCTTGTTTATATGGATGAATCATCCCTCCCTGTTAAGCGCCCAGTTGGCGATCCCTGGTCTTATTATCATCACCAGCCTCTTTACCAAACAAGTTGCCAGAAGCAGTTCACCTCCATGGAAGAACCTGGTTACACTGTTCAATACCAGTCCATCTTTTTTGGTGGCCCATTTTATAACACTCAAGGATGCAGGTCTCATAGGTTTAATTGCTTTTTGTGCAGTCAGATGGAGCACCTGGCTAGGAGTTGTCATAATTGTCGGGTTCAGTACCTATCATGGGAGAAGTATAATCAGGGAAAAGTCAAAGCAGAGTAGAGATGGGACTCCCTACCTCCGCTATTCTGACTCAAAACGTCCCATCTGAACCTATTCCTACACAGCCGGTGGAAGCTTCTCCATACAATGAAACCTTTTTAAATCAGCAGCCAGTTGGAGGGGTAAATGTTCTAACACAAATGCAATTCATGGATACAGCTGAAGCAGGCCCCCAGGAGCAACCAAAGCTTTATGCCTGTCAACTGTTTAATCAACTTTTTCTTACGAACCAGATTCATATGCTGATGCGCTTTTCTTAGAAGGGGTGAATGTGGCCCTCCTTGTGAAAGCTATTGTTAAAGAATACCCTAAAATTGGGGAGGGTCATATAAGCTTCCTTTGATAAAGTGATGCGTTAAATTTCCATGATATAAACAATCAGAATGCTTCTTATTCTGAGTGTACTTACTGTGACACTGTTGTAGCAAAAACCTGAGTTTGTGCAATAATTGATATGGGTGCCCCAATCAACATAGTGTCCTCAAAGTTGGTGGCAAGGCTGGCGTTAAAGCCTGACGTGGAACATCATATGGTGTATGGGACTGCAGGTGCGGAAAACACAGTCTCTGAAGGAGCGTACAGTGCATTACCTTTGCGATTTGGGTCAATTGTGATTGTAGCCCCAGCCATAGTGCTACCAAACAATAACTATGTCCTTTTAATTGGAACTGCTTTTATGCGCCACTATGGGGCTGTTGTTGATATGACCACCGAGACATTCGAAATTCTGGGGCAGCGGATCCCAATATACTTTACCTCCAGCAGAATGTCAAAAGATCTGGTACACATGAGTCATATTAACCTTAGATATGGTGATGGGGTGGTTTCAGTTTGCTACCCTCGACTTAAGTGCAAGACAAGGGCCCTTCCCCATCAAATTTATGAATATCAAGGCCTACCACTTAAAGCTGCTGGCTCTATATCTATTCACTCTGGTCATCAAGAAATTATATGCACTGAGTTAGAGGTGGAAGTGCCTGCTGGGCTATATGGGGAGGTCATTGGGCCCTATCAACAATCATAGCTTGAGCCTCATGTGGCCCCTAGCATTATACTCCCAGAGCATCGGGAGATCAAAGTCTTGGTAGAAAATCTCTAGGATAAACCAATGAAAATCTGCCAACACCAAGTAGTTGCATTTTAACATTTCATTCCAGTTGAGGACGTCCTCAAGATTCATAATTTTGGTACATTGGATGATTTTGGTCTGCTCGTTGAAACACAGCCTGGTATAATGGCAGTTGTACCGCGTGAAAATTTAATGGGGTTAACAGAAGATCAGATGGATCAAGTGGAAGCTTTATTCCAAAAATACAAAGAGCTATTTACTGTCGATGAACATGATTTGGGGTGCGCCCAAGGAGTGATTCATTGCGTGGACACTAGAGATCATCCCATCAGATCTTGACCAATTCGTCGATCTAGAGCAGCGGAAGAAGTCGTCACAGCAGAAATCAATAAACTGTTGGAGCAAGGAATTCTTGAACCATTAAAGAGCCCATGGGCTTCCCCTGTCCTAATTGTCAAAAAGATGGATGGTACTAACCGGGTAGTTATAGATTACCACAAGCTTAACAGCATCACAAAAAAGGACTCATACCCTTTGCCACGAATTGATGATGCATTGGACTGGTTGGGGGAGCTTGTTACTTCTCCACAATGGACTTATTATCTGGCTATTGGAAGATCAAGTTACCTGTGGCAGAACAAGAAAAATGCGCCATTATCACGTCCAAAGGGCTTTTCCAACCAACAAATATGCCACAAGGATTATATAATGCCCTAGCTACTTTCCAACAGGCAATGGACACCATCCTTGGCAACTTGAAGCTGCCATGCATTCTTATATATCTTGACAATATTGACGTTTTCTCCCGCACGTTTTCTGAGCACCTTAACCATTTTGAAGAGGTATTCCGCCGGTTAGCTAAGGCCAACATCAAGATCAAACCTCGGAAATGTCATTTTTTTTAAGATCAGCTGAAGTACCTCTGTTTTGTAGTTGATGCAACAGGGCTGAGGCCCCAACCAACTAAGGTGGCAGCCATTCGAAAGATGACCATACCAAGCAGTAAGTTGGATATACAAGTATTTTTAGGGATGGTTGGCTACTATCGCTGATTCATACCTAACTTTGATTGTATTTGAGGATCACTGTTTAAGTTATTAAAAAAGGATACCACGTTTGTATGGACGGAACACTGTCAACGCTCTTTTGATACTCTTCAAACTGCGTTGATCAGTGCGCCAGTGCTACGCTACCCAAATTTTGAAAAGGAATTTATTGTACAGATGGATGCATCTCTTTCCGCTGTGGGGGCAGTTCTGTCCTAAAAAGATGATGAAGGGGAGGAGCATCCTGTGGCATACTGCAGCCATAGCCTGAATAACCATGAACGTAATTACACTGTGACCAAGCGTGAGTGCTTAGCAGTGATTTATGCATATAAGGCAATTCAGAATTTATCTTCATGGTGTAAAGTTTAAAGTCATAACGGATCATTCCTCATTACGTTGGCTGCAGAATCTTAAGGAGCCGGAGGGTCATCTAGCCCAATGGGCTCTTAAACTACAGGCTTACAACTTCGAGATTCTTCACCGACTAGGAGCAAAACGCCAAAATTCTGAAGGCTTGTCAAGGCTACCAACTATTGCAGTTACAGCGGACCTAAGCGATATTATGTATGACAAGATATTTAGTGGGAAGTACAATGATGAGCCGCCCCAAGTCATCAAGGCATTGAATGAAATGCGAGCCAATACTTTACAGCGGAATGGTGAGTTGTATAAGTGGACTGGCAACTCCACCTTAAACTTCCCACGACCCTCAACGCGGCCTAACATAATCATGAACACACATAAAGCAGTTGGGCATGGTGGCGTGCGCAAGATGTTGGAATTATTATGGCCTCAGTATTACTGGAAAAACATGAACTTCGATGTGCTTGACACTATCTCCTCCTATCACCAGTGCCAAGTGGAAAAGCCATTCCACTGGAAGACCTCATACCAGCTAGTAAAGCCACACTTTTCTTGGCATACTGTTTCCCTTAATGTTGTTGGTCTTTGCCAACCAGAGCAAACCCGTCCAATTATATCCCGGTGGAAAAAGACCACTTGACAAGGTGGGTTGAGGCGCGGCCATTCAGGACCTGGGGGCAATTACTGTGGCTAAATTTGTAATGGAGTGTATCATTCAGCATCACAACTGCCCGCAGTTCATCATTAACAACAATGGTACTAATTTTACCTCTCACATACTTCCCAAGCTCAATGAGATGATGGCCATCCGGGGGTTCTAACAACCCCATATCACCTGGAGTCCAACGGAATGGTTGAACAAGTCAATGGGACCCTGGTGAATATAAAATAAAAGTTGGTTATGGATAGGCCCTCTGATTGGAGTACCTCCTTTCTACTGCGGTATTTGCCTACAACATTAGCTATCATTCTGCCACAGGGAAAAGCCCTTTCCAATTGCTTTATGGGCAGCACCCCACTTTGCATGCGCTCTTATATGCTTGTGTAGAGGACACCAGTGGAATGGATCCACAATGGTATTTGACTGCCTTAACAAATACGCTGATTAAATTGCAAACCAAAGCATACTTGTTTATTTTAGCCAAATTAATCAAAAGCCAGGCTGCTGATAAGGTACGGTGAAGTGGCCTAGCGCAATTCAAAGATGGAGACATGGTTCTATTCCACGATCAACATGGGTTCTGTCAGAAACACAAGTTGGCCAGTATCTGGATTTGGCAATTCAAAGTTATTGAAAAACATGTATGAATGTATATACTATCAAGGACCCCGCTAGTGGTCAGATCATCAACCAAGTGCATGCAAATTTTCTCTGGGCATATAAGCAATAAGAACCTTATCATCCAGTCAAGGAGGAGGTAATGTTGCAATTCCAATATGACTGGATGATAAGCCCTGAGTCAATATAGTGGAATGAATGGAATCCGCCAAATAGTTATGAGTATGATTAATTCAAGCACTTCGAAATGAGGTGATATTGGGTCACTGGGAAATCAGCCAATTTGGGCGATCATGAATTAACAAATGAAGAATTGAAGGAACCAATGAGATATGGCGAAGTGAATTACTAAGCCATGAAAGTGTTACCATCCAAAGTTGCTACAATACAAGCAGGATGAGATGATCAAGGAGGTTAGGTTTTAGTAGTTTTAGAAGTAAGTAGAAGAGCGAGAATCCGCTGTATTATTATTTTAAATAAAAGAGAGTTGCGGGAGCAAGTGCTCCATATATATTTATATACTTATAAGTCTATTCTGTTGTGTTGAGGACAACAATCATCATATCGTTGGTCCTAATTGCTCAGTGGGTCAAACCCTGTGCAAAAATCCGTCAGCATATTTCTCAAATACCACCTTTTTTATAACAACCACATTGCAGTCATTTGGCTTGCTATTGTCCTTTGGTACATTACTTAACATCTACTACCCAAACAGGAACCATAGGGCGTCCATCCTACATGTTGTTAGGGCTGCTAAGCCAATGCATTCTGGGCTTTTCATAAGGTTGTCACACAAAATATTATAATCCAAGTCTTACTTTAATTAGCAGAATCAATGACATAATGAACTGACTCATAACATCAGCACTTTCCGCCCTCCACCTTGGATAAGGCGAAGCATTTTTTACTTAAATACAATGAACCTTTAATTCCTATGTACTTTTCTTACATTTTGGTCACTTTTTTCACTCTGAAGGGCATGTAAACAGCTTAGGTTGGCATAAATCAATTTCCACCCAGTCCAGCAATTTAGGCTTCTCCTTCAGTAGGCGTGGTGATAGTAGGGATTCCCCAAGCTCTATATAAGTATCAGAACAGATTTAAAATCCCTTTCTGAATTCCATGTGCGCTTTAAAGCTGGGGGTTCTCAAACTCTTACTCCTATTGATGCACAAAAAAGTGCGGCCCTTCTGGATGCACTAGAAATAGAGGCCCGCCTTTATGTTATAGAAGTGTTACATTCTAAAAAATGGGGAATAATACTTTCTTATTAAATTAGGGGCCCGCTGCAGCACAAGCACTTGAATCCAGAGCATCCCGCCTCTTTTTTCCTTTTCACCATCTTTTGGGATACCTCTGAACTTTCTTATCTTTCAGAAACCTTTATAGCGTTTTCCCATAGTTATTATCCCCACTGACATTGCGGTGTCAGACTTTAGAGCGGCCTTGGACACAACTGCAGCCAGCAATCTATCATGGGATTCCTTTTAGTATCTATGGAAGAAGAGTTTTCCTTGACATATTCAATTCAGAAAAGACCCCTTCATGGAATCATGTCCTCAGTGGCGGCTATGACGGATTTCCAGTAAGCAGTTCTTTCCATAGCAAATCTAGTTCAGTTGAAGATATTAACTCTTATCTCTTCAGGAATAAAGGTTCAGGAAACGTTTTTCTGAGATTTCTGTGGTAGCTCCTTGCACTGTGGGCTCTATAATGATTAACAATATGCCTGTTGAGAACCCTTTCCTTCCTCCAACAGAAGGGGATATGGTTTTTGTTGGATCCAGAAATTCCGCTTTAATGTCCACCAAATAGCTCAGGTGAAAGATCTTTTAGGGCATGATCAGGAAGTTGATCTTAATGACACCAAGTTAAGTCCTATTCCTACCATTTCAATTTCATCTGTATCACAGGACCACAAAAATCTTCTGATGTGTTGACTCAGAGCCTTCTTTTTCCATTGTTGAAAAGAATGCCATATTTTTAGAACCCCCATTTCATCATAAATTTGACCAGGAGGACCTTGTGGATGACCTCTTTAATAATACTAAATATAGCCCATGGGCTACTAAGGGTCCACTCCTTATTATGGGTCAAGCTCACCTTCTGGTGCTCTCTCTCGCTTTTAGTGACCAATAAATAAGGTCAAGCTTACTTTTTATTTCATGTTACCTTCAAAGTAGGAATGCGTGAGGTTTCAGTACAAGCACTCCTGGACACAGAAGAAGCAGGCAATATCATGGATCTAGGAGTGGCTCGCATATTGAACTTGAACACTGTGCTATCCCCTCTATGTTGGGCGCGTCCTCTGAACCAATAACCTGCCATACTGTCCAGCGTTCAGTGCAGTTCTTCATATATGACTTCTGCTTTTGTGACCACTTTTCAGTGGTGCCTAACTTATTGTACCTTGTTATCAGGGGATAGGCTGGTGGCTACACCAACAGGCAAACATCTACCCAGATCTTAAATTCTTGTCATTTAACTATAATAGTTACAGTGGGGAAATCCACTTAATGTTAATCATGCACCAGAAGCCTTAATTAGCTCAATCTCTCCCCTGGGCTGTCTCCTATGGACCTCCATCAGGATATTTTAGTTCCCTGACCCATATAAGGTCTTTTTGACATGAGTCTCACAAATTGACCCCCAATAATTCTAAATATTACCCTTTCAGATGATAATGCATCTTGTAAAAATCAACTGTCCGTTTTACCCACACACTGTGGAGGAAGACAAAGCGCTGGGCATATGTTTGTATGACAAAAAAAGGATGAATTACAAAAAATCCTCTCCAAGTGCCTCACCTGTAGTCTTCTCCAAGAAGGCTAATAGCCTTATAGCCAAGTGTTTACTATGAACATGTATATAATGTGATAGTTCTGAATCCATACCCCTTCCTCTAGAAAAAACATTGCCCAGGCTATTGCAAAGCTTTGAGTTTTTCAAAGCTTGACCTAGTCAACGCCTTTAACCAGGTGAAAGTTAAGGCTAGCTATGAATGGCTCACAGCCATTTGGACTAGGCTTGAGATTTTTTGATTTAAGGTGATGCCTTTTGAGTTATAAAACGCCCTAGTAACCTTCCAAAGCCTAAGTGATGATGTTTGATGTCTATATTTTAATTGTGCTGTCGCCTACATAAATGACATATTGATCTATTACTCAACTCATGAACAGCATGCTAAGGATTTTGAGGCCGTGATGGCAGCCCTCCACAATTCAGATCTCTTTTTTAAGCCTTCTAAGTGTGAATGTTTTTTGAGGAAGTAACTTCTTGGGGGACCTAGTCCTTATTTATGGATTGCATTTCCTCCATGTGAGTTGAAAGCCATCCATTCCTGACCAACCTCACTACTCAAAAAAACTTAAAAGCTTCCTTAGTACTATACTTTTTAGAAGAAGTTTTCTCCAGCTCTTGCCCAGCTAGCCGCGCCTCTTCATTTGCTGACGGGAAAAATGTCATATTATATGGTCAGATAATTTCCAACTGTTTTATAAGGCAATCAGACATTTTTCTTTTTCAGCTTAGATTCTGCATCATGCTGACGCATCCAAGACAATCAACGTAGCTTGTGATGCTTTAAATTGTTGTTAAATTTGAGCTATCAAAAACCTGAATAGAAAGAGCATCCCATGACTTACTTCTCAAGAGAATTTACCTTCACAGAACAGAGGTGGACATTTATGATAGAGAACTGGCAACGGTATCTTGGTCGCTTACCCGCTGGAGATGTCTTCTCCAGGGAGTACAACATGAAATCACTGTATACATCAACCAAAAAATCTTCATTTTACTATCATAAGCCCCATAAGCTGGCCCATCTCCAGGCATGTACCTACAGGGATCTTTGCAGTTTTCAATTCAAGTATGAGTTTAAAAAAGGTCCACTAAACGAGCTGCCTGACATGTTTAGCTGAAACCTTGCCATAGCTCCAGGTCCATAAATGACCTTTCTGAGATCACCATAATGGTGCCTCATCCATAATCTTCACCCTGGCTCCAGTCACAGTATCATATGCTGGTCTGGCCCCAGAAACACCCATGTGTGAACTTGTATTTTCAGGCCAATTATGTTGACCTGATGGAATAGAGTTGGTGGATGACCTGGAGACTAGCCAACGCAAACAGCTCCTAGATGCCTTAAAGGATGGGATGTTTCTTTTCCAAGGTCGGCTTTGGGTTCCACTTTCTCTGCGCATGAAGGTTTTTAAAGATCACCATGCCCCACCTGCAATAGGAAATTCTGTTTCAAAGATGTGTGCTGAACTAGTCAAAATAACTTATAATATGGCTAAACTCTCCAAGGACATCCCAAGTTAGGTAGCAAGCTGTATTACTGCGCTTGTTCCAAATCTTAATGTTTACAAAAAAAGGGTTTTCTCCACCCACTGCAACAAGCTGAGATCTCTAGACTTTCGTATCAGTGGATTTCATTGTGAAACTTATATTGTATAATGGGTTTGATGTTGTAATATTGATTGTAGATAAATTTACTAAGTTTGCGCTGTTGATCCCATGTCACTCAACCATAACTGCAGCAGTGACCGCAGAGCTTTTTATTACCCACGTGCTCTTCATGTTTGGACTCACAATGGAAATTGTGAGTAATTATGCCCTCATTTTACAGCCAGGTTTTGGAATTCCTTACTGGGACTTTTAAGCATCAAACCCTGCCATTCTACAACATATTGCCCACGATCAGATGGGAAAAGGGGTGGGTTAATAAAGTCTAGAACAATATTTACGTTGTTGTTCCTCAGTCACCCAAATTTACCTGGGTAATGGACCTTCCTCTGGCGCAATTCACTTATAATGTGCACTGAACTCTTCCATTGGGGCTCTACCATTTGAGAATAATTTGGAGTACAATCTCTCTTTTCATATTGAGCCACATTTCACCTCCGTGTTTCCTGCAGTTGAAGTTCACATCACCTAGTCTTGGGACACCCAAAATCTTGCCTAAGAGCACTTGTATAAAGTCATTAGAAGTTTTAAGAAGTTTGCAGATAGGAAGCGGCTGCAGGGCACAATATCTCTTTAGGCTCGCTGGTCTTACTTGAAACCCGCCACATAAATATGAAGGTCCCTTCACAAAAGTTGGCTAGTAAGCACTCAGGGCCTTTTAAAGTGTAAAAGACATGGGTGATGGTGCAATCTGCATCAAGCTTCCTGTCCATTAGAAGCAACATAATGTACTTAATATTTCTCAATTTTGAAACTTTAAGAAATATCAGTACATCATCCCAGAGCCTATCATTTTCAAGGGGATTCTCATGAGGCAGAAGTTATGTAATACTGGTCTCAAGGAAATCCAGGAAGATTTCTAGTACCTTTGTAAGGAGAGTGCCTTGTACACTCCAGTAAATTCTTTCTAATAGGAGCAGTGCACACGGCCTAATGTGGTGCTCAGACCTTCAGAGCTTCTAAAATAAACCCAAGATATCTTTCAAATGAGGTATACTGCAATTCCAGCAAAAGTTAACGTACAGTAGATAATTATATAAACAAAGTCATTTATTGTGAAGAAGATGACATGTCTCCATGGCATAATTGAGGTCACGGATTGTAAGGATAAAGCTGGACATCAGGAGGCCAAAAAGGTTAAGTTAGCAGGCCTTCCTGACCTTAAACATACCTTATACCAACGATGGGTACAGGAGAGATATTCCCAGGTTAATCCTGGTAATGTGCGTGATGCTTGCCCTGTATTATAGCCAGGGTATTAAATGCACAAGCTACATTCTCAATCTTGACAGTTCATTATGGTTGCTTAAGGAACATGGTTTCAAAACCCAATCCATTTTTATTATTACCAAATTAAGACAAGTCCAGCTACAATCTATATCTTGAGTTTGGTCTATTTCGAGTTACAAAACCCAGGCCAAAGGTAGCAGGCGCCTATTGGTTTGCTTAGGCTTAACACCACATCTGCCTTTTGATTACTCACCCCCACCATTGTTTAGGTATGTTTCCATGAGAACACCTCTCCTTGCTGGGCAACTTCCTAATAAAAATTCCCCATTAGCTTTTCGTTTTTGAGTATGGTTGCTTGGGCTAGACTGAGTGCAGACCTCCTTGAGGAGGTCATTAACAACTTTGGTCATTTTATTTTAATAAAATTATCTACATATCTGGTGCACTGCTGGGCCGCCATGGTTCCCTTTAGATTAAGGCACACAAGCTCCCCAGCACAGGTCTTAAAATGGTTATGGACTCCATTTTGGGATCCAACCAAGTTTTGTTGTTTATTAGATACCTAATCCTATATACACGTTGTACATCCTTTCCCTGGGTCCCTTTTTCTCTATCACCCTCAGTGGGGCCTTGTTTCAACCTTACTAACAACTAGTTCCCTAGAAGTGTGGCTGTGCATCCTACACCACCTCTCTGAGAATGAGAAAATTTCAGACACTCTATTGACAGAAGATGACCAACAGAGAGATTGGTTAAGGCAAAAATAATTTAAGGAAAAATTAGGAATATAACACAAGTAATATGCTTGGCTTAAAAAACTCCAGCCATTAGATCGAAGCTCTCATCGTTTTAGTTTTATATCTCAAGTATGCACAAATTTGAAACTTAAAAACCAATCAAGCACTACATTTATATGTAATAATTTTTTAAACAAATTCAAACCGCAATCAGAAATTAAAATAACAAACCACCATTGTTTAAACTCTAATGAAAAGTTTCAACCCTGTCATTGAGATATCTAGGACCCTATCACATGTATTTCTGGGGACTAGCCTGGGTCTGTTTGGACTTACCCAGCGTTTATCCATGGTATATCTAAGGTCAGGTAAGGTTATCTTGACTCGTCTGGACTGGCCCATCTCCTCATTATCCTTGCAATCCACTCCAAAATTATGATATTTAACCATAATAAACTTGTCACATGAAAAGGTTACCCTACTATGAAATTATTTGGGTAAGTGTGAAGTACTGTGAGAATTATAAGGAGCTAATGGATGAGTTTCATCAGTTACGCAATGAGGCCCCATATTTACTCAAGAAAATATGCCATTCTTGCAATTAAACTCCCCAAGAGACATAAGAACTACGCCATAGTTCATGTACCAAGAGGATGGATATTTCCTTTTCAAAAAGGATAGCATAATGTAAGTCTGTAAACCTTACCTCTGGGGTTAGACCGTAAAAAGTTTCCACACCAATGCAAGAGGGGAACAAAGTCAAATTTGGAGCCTTTGGTGCAACTGGGTGACTTGTCACATTTGATTGGTGAGTGGTCACTGCTCTGGCCCCAAAGACTTTTCAACTGTACCACCCCTTTTCTGATTCTTCCCTTGTAGAAAAGATAAAAGGGATTTGTAGGGAGGTAGCTCAGACCAGGGCCACCTGCAGGTCACCCAGATTTATCTTAGCCTCACCCTGTCACCCCCCACCCTCTCAGAAACTAGGAAACTTAGTCTCAAAAACAAATAAACTTTACTGAGTCAGAAGGTTGGTTCTGATCACTAAATATGTGATTACAGATCATAGTCACCAATCCAAGTTAAGAATTCATCCCAAAATTTTAGTTTAAATTGACTACAAAATCAACTCCCAGAAAGCCAGTTATTCAGATGTATGATCTAAGTAAATCTTCTCAAGTTTGGTTTTATTGTAGCAACTCTACTGCTGGTCCAAAAGTTCTTTTGTCAGAGCTTCTACAGCCTTATATGTAAGCTATATGATAAAACCCCATGAAGCCAAGGCTTCCCTTTGCAACCCCAACCAAGATGACTATCAAAGAGAGTGCGTCAGATATCCCAGTTAGAGGTCTCCCCAATCCTTCACCACCAACAAGTATAAATACAATTGCCCCTTTTAGTATCAGTTGTTGGTTCATTCTTTTACTAAAGCTTTATAATAAAAGTTTTAGTTTTCCAACTTCTCCCCATAGACTATGCCATTTTACTGCATACTAACAACAATATCTCTTTGAGTCCCACTAAACAAGCCTTTTTCAGAGTTTTGAGACCAATGATTGTTGAGTAGGCACTTTAATCAAATAATTAGCAGCTTGTGAACACTCAAAGAGATCAACAGGAAGTTGTGCTCACAAACTATTTTTAAATAAGCCACACAAAAGCAATACATATTGCCAAATCTAGTCTTCTGACCCAACACTGGTTCAATGTAATCTGGCCAGCCAAGTGTCCCAGAACCCTCACTTGGGAAGGCCACCATCATCCACTTGGCTTTCCACTTTGACCCACCACTGGTTTGGCGCAATCTGTACAAGATGAGGCATTTCACCATACTGATTTAAATATGCCATTCAGGACAATGAACGACTTTCCATGCAACTATAAAAGAGCTCAGTCGTCATTTCATATATAGAATTGATCCTTGAGGCATTCATCTCAGTTTACACTAACAGCTTGATCCACCACTTTAACATTTTTTGACTCCGCGCAGCTTTTCAATATACCCAAACAACTGCAAGACACTTCCAATCTCACCCTGTATATAAATTGAACCAATTCAAAATATGATTTGCAAACATAATCTTCATTTTTGTGGATCAGCATCATACAAAGAACCTAGTAGTTATGCTTGATTTAGTAGGAAGTATTCTAGATAGTGCTTTTTACCATCTTTCTGGTATAAAAACATGCTCATATTCCCACCTTACCTATCTGGATTTATGTTGAGAGGATGAAGCTCTTATGTAGATAAATCCCTCAGCTACACCTCCAAAATGGCATATTCTACTCTATGTAAGTTCTCCTAGACCCCTGCAATTCTCACAAAATTCCCAATTTTTAATAATCTCAATTCCCTCAAATTTTTCAATTTTTTTTTAATAATTGTCATAGCAAAATTAACCAGTTTTGCTGTAAAATTTAATTTTCTGATATCTCTATTTCTGATTCTCGCCATTTTCCATTAAGAAAATACACTATTCTATTTTGCAAATTTTTGCAGATGATTTAGTGATAGGCCTCCAAGAGTAGAGCAAGTTTAAATTAAATTTTTGAATAAAAGTGTTTAGCCACATAACTATGAAGAAGCTGAACATAGCGTACCATTACTTCTTCCAAAACCTCATTTTTACAATTTCATGTGCTTCAACCTTTCCTCCAATATGTGAAGCCCCAACCCGTAATCTGAGAATTTGTTTCAGAACCTAAGAGTATCATGGTAGCCCCCACAAAAGTCATTCCTTTATAAGGCCAGTGCCCTCAATTGGAAGGGTACAGGCCTATTTTGTTCCCTTTTCCCTAGTTTATTAAGTAAAAACATAGTAACTCTCCAATCTTTATGAGTTTTTATATTGATTAAAGCATTTTGAGGATCAGGGTGCGCATTGTGGCCAACATGCCCCCACTAAAAAATCTGAACCCTTATCAAATAGAGGGAATTGGAGTCATTAATTATCATGTTGCTTGGAGCCTCTGGTGGTTCCTCAGGAACTATGAAGCGCTCTTCAAAGTGAACTTGGGCTTCCCTGCACCTCATACTACTGATTTATAGTATAATAAAACAAGTCCAGAGGATTTTGGGACTAATGCTATAGGCCAATAACTGCCAATCCAGGAGGAGTGGTCATACTTCCAGACTCTCCTATCTTTGGGGGTTGCCCATCAATACCCATAGTTTCCACCATTACAACCATTTTAGTTTTCTATGAGGGCCTTTGGTTTATTACCTAACTTTTTCTTACCCTTATAAGAACCATAGGGTATCCCTCCTATGAGTCATTAGGGTATGTATGCCACTGGCATTCTAAGCTTTTAACTGGGTTATCACACACGCAAATTAGAAGTCCAGTCCTACAATAATCAAAAATTATGACAGTTTAATTGCTGTTATTATAATGGCAAAAGGTTGAGTACATTATAAAGCCAAGGAAAGACTAACTACATAAAATAAAGTTAGAAAAACAAGTTTATTTAGTCAAAAATAAAAGCTCAAAAAAAATAATATAGAAAATATATATACCTAATTTATTTTATATTTAATTAAAATTTAAATAAATATTTTAATAAAATACTAACGTAAAATTTTGTTTAGGAGGTGTAGTAATTTCTGACTGCATGTTTGCTAAAGATAATATTGTAAGGATCCCAGCTGCCCCTTAAAATTAAATCAGTTGGTTCACTCCTTTTAATCAAAGAAGGGGGAACGTCCCCAAGCCCTTCCATTAGAATAATTAGCGTATTTAGGGCATACCCTTGATGAACGGCTGGTTTTTGATGAGGCCCTGCGACTCAATTTTATGACAAGTCAAAGAATGGAGGGGAGAATTTAGCCAAAAAAATTTGATTCAGTTGAAGCTTATGTCATTAAATTGCAACTATTGTGAAGTAATCTGAGTACAATTGGGCAGATTGATAATGAAGTCCTGACAGGAATGTTAGCCCTGAAATTGATCTGGCAATGATCCCTCTAAATGGGAATTAAATTTTGTTTGTAATATTTTAAGATACTCTGTCATGATGGAGCCCTAATGGAAGCGAAAATTTGGCAACAGGAACTGCAAATTGAGGCACCCACAATGTGCAAGCCAAGCCATGATGCAAAAAGTCCTGGCGTTTTAAAAAAACTAACGCGCCCAGTTGTAAAAATGTTCCCAAATCCCCACAACTAACTTCCCTCCAATTATAAAATTTTATTACTCTGCTGATGGTTAAGTGCTTAGTTATTTTGTACTATCCTTAATAAACCTTTAATTTCACCAAAATTCTTAGACTTTATTATGTTTCACTTATTCTGGAGATCCCCAAGGAACCACCCCAACCAATGGAAAGTCCACACTCATTTGTATCAGTGATGATGGTGGCTGTCACATTAATTATCCCAGCTACTGCCTCTCTCAGTGCAGAAACCCTTAGGAGTCATACCTATATGAGTTTTTCAAGGTGCCCCAATCTAGCAAAACAACTATTGAAAGTCTCAAAGCGAACAGAATGACCAAACTTATTAACTTAAACCATCTGAACTATGAAAAAAATGGATATGATGATTTTGCAGTCGCATCTCAGGGAGATTCTGCTGATATTTAACGAATGAAACAAATGCCACTCCTCAGTATCAAGTAAACGCTCAAAATATCGGGAGTATGGCCCAAAACAACCCAAGGAGGGCTGATTGACCCAATATTCAATCCAATCGCCTTAATCATGGAGGAAATGGGAACAAAGATTGGCAGAAATCACCTGAAGTGAAACAACTGGGATTGAACCCAAAGAGTCCTTGTTGCTGCACATTATCAGGTGCATGTCCAGCTGAGTTGGGAATCCCTCATGAATGGAAAGCACAAATGGATGAAAAAACCTTTCCACTGACCTTGGCAGTTTGACACCCATTATGAAGCGTGTCAATGTTACTTCCAGAAATCAGCTTACTGATCAGAGTAGGAATGATGTTAATAGACCAGTACTTTTGTAAACTTATCCCCACATGGTTCTTATTCATGAATCATCAGAATGGCGATGCCTAGCGTACTATGGATTCTTTCATGACTATTGAAGTACCCCTGATAGAAGCTCAGTCTATTTTAGAACGTCAATTATCTAACATAATAACCCAACCAATTAGTACTGCTGTCATATCTTTGCTCAGGATCTGCTGAACCTTAGATCGTCAACAAGTAAACAGAGCTTATATGGTCTCATCCGTGATCTCCTGAACTGCTTGTTATTGGTGGCGCTAATCAAGGCCATCAAGCAAGGACTGCTCATTTGAGCAGTGCAGCCAATCCTCCTCAAGTGCTCAAGCGTGAAACATAACATTGATAGGGCCCACCTCATGTCCATCTGATGAAGTGGCCCGCCAGGTGTTGGGACTTCTGGTGGAGCTCAAATTGCGAGCAACTTTAAATGGACCTATGGAGACTTCAAAGGATCAACAATCCTTGGCACTATTGGGCGCCTTGGACGGCGAGGCCAAAATCTGGGGCTGCCCTCTTGTACCAAAATTCATACCTGAGGGGGTCGCCTCCCTCAATATACATGATAGTTTCATCCACGGTAGAAACTGCAGCATCAAGGCTGCAACTTCTGTTTCAATTATTACAGCAACGGGATTGGCCATGAATTTGGAAGACTATATTAAGGACTTTCACCAACTTTCAGAAACTCTTCAACTACCAGAGGAAGTTGCCATTGTTTTATTCCATGCTTCTATAACCAAGGAGCGGGATCACACATGGCATGGTGCAACAGACCACAAACACTTGAGGGGCATACAAGCTAGAACAACAAATTGAGGCCCACCTTGGAATATGACCTATCAAAAAATCAGCAACTGTAATTCGTACATCCGTTACACTAAACCTACCCCCTCCACTCCCAAGTATGAGGTACTCATGATATTCAACAAGGAGGGGAAAATGGATTGTGAACTGGAACAAGGTCCAGTATCAGCAGTGTATCTGACACTCTCTCAGAAAAAACAGATCACAAGATGTCCTCTCTAATATGCTAGAGACATTGGCCCTCTCCATGTATTTCCCCTTAAGTATTTGGTAGGAAGAAGCCCACCCCTCTGATATTACACAATGCGACCAGCCTGCCCCCTGTTACACGGATCATCCACCTCACAGCTGGAGGTCCCAGGGATTTTAGCAACTCAGAACAAACCATGCAGATTCATGATTTGGTTGGGGATGTATCAGACTGAGCCCAGAGCCGTACTCATAACAGTGGATCCAGAGGCCCCTGAACTGTCCCCCTACTGATAAAAACAATGGGGCAAATCAATGAGGATCATCAGTGTAATCTTATCATTGAGGACCTAAGCCACTAACATCACCTTATGGATCTATTGGACCCCACATTGGCCCTTCTCTCATATGCTCATGAAGTAGCAATGCCTTCCCAATTCTCAATCAATCACATGATCATTCCACAATACAGTCACCACCGCAGAAGTATGCGCATAAAAAAGCTTCAATAAATTTGATCATGCTATTTTTTGTTTGCTGTGGACATTACAGCGGGCTCCAGAGGGGCAGTTATGAATGCTTTAGTGAATATGGGAGCATCAGAAAAATTTATTGACCTTAAAACGGCATAAGCATTAGACTTGGTAGCCACCTTGGGGCGCCTATCATGGGGCTTCTAAGATAACAATGGGCACCCTGCTTCTATATGATCCACTAAACTTCTCAGCCCATGGACACCAGAGCCATGCCAACTTCTTGGTGAAACCAGACCTATTCTACATTATGATTTTGGGGGCCGAATGGTGGTACTGACAGTCAGTTATGATCAATCAAGGATGAATATGCTTGCTTTCTTGAAATACTATCACTCTAGCAAAATTCTCCTGCTCCACACATTGGCGAAAGGAAACTTCTAGCAGCCTCAGTGGATACTCCGCCTAAGGTGCAGTCGCTGACCTCCTTACAATGCCCATAATACTGGAGCCATACAAAGAAATATTTGACGTGGACAAAGTGAATTGATTGCCACCCCCACTCCAAGTTTGACATTAAATTCGCCTAATGGGGATCTCATTAATATTAATAGCCCACTATACCCATATATGGCAGTCTAGGATCAGGCACTGAAAGTTTGGATCGATGAAATGATGGCTAAAGGATGGCTAATAAAGAATACCTTGCCGGTGTTATCCCACATGTTGTTTGCTAAAAACCTGATGGGAACTTGTGACCATGTGTGGATCATAGCCACTTAAACAACGTTCCAGTACAGGATCCATGTCCCCTCCCACTAGAGGCTGCAATCTACCATGAGATTGCCAAGCCTTAAGTATTTTCTAAACTGGACCTATTTAATGTCTTCCACCAAGTCTGAGTAAAGGAGGACAATAATGGTTGACAGAAATAAGCACTTTCCACACTATGTAACAATTCAGGGTTATGTCATTTGGGTTGAAAAATTCTTTTTCTGTTTTCCTGAGGGTTATTGATCATGCATTAGGTGACCTCCACTTTACATGCGCAGTGGCATATATTGATGACATTATGGTCCATTACCCTACCTCTGAGCAACATGAGAAAGATTTGGTGGCAGTGGCGGCTGCCTTGCAATGTGCAGGCCTGCACAAAAAGCCATCAGGTGTGTTTTTCAAAGATGAGGTGCAGTTTCTGGGAAATTTGGTGCTTATGATGGGCACTCTATTGCTCCCTTTAAGCTGGAAGCAATAAAGACATGAACAACGCTCACTACTCAGAAGCAGCTCTGTAGCTTTCTGGGATCAATCACTTTTCTGAAGAAGTCTTACCAGAGATTTTGGAACTTGCCTCCCCCTTCACCCACTAATAGGAAAGAATGTTCATATAACGAAGTTGGAGGAGGATCAATGGGACTTTGAGGGTGTTAAAGAAGTTTTCACCACAATGCCAGTTCTAATACATGCCATTGGAGATACCCCTTTTAATTAGCTTTTGGCTTCTGGCACAGCCTTGGGGGCATTTTTGCTACAGGATCATGATGTCTGCAAACACCCAATGTCATAATTCTCTAGGAAATTTATGGGCGCTGAATGGTCAATAGGCAATTTATGTTAAAGAGCTGATCGCAGTAGCGTGGGTGATGATTCACATGCAGTATTTGCTGCAGGGAGCAAAGCACATTGTGATAGTGCACATGGATCATGAATTAATTATCTACTGTTACAAGCCGCAGAAGTTAGCACACAGACTAGTAGCCACTGAGAACTACTCAACTTCAGCTTCAATATATTTTGTAAAGGGGGTTATGCATATATTGCTGAACATAATAAGTAGAAGCCTGACAATTGGGGCTGGCCCCATAAAGAAACCAGATTGGTTATAGTGATTTCTCCAGAACAAGTGCTGTCTGAGCCATCAGCGGAATCAGCAAACATTTCTATCATTGCGATCCCCACAATACCCTTAATTTTACCTTCAAAAACACAACTGAGCCCTATGACAACGCCATGGGCCAAAGCAACAGGCTACTACCAAACCAAGCTCACCAAACAGCTCTGATGGGTCCCTCTTAGATGCAGTACTGGATGAAAAAGCAGAAACTATCAAAGGACAAGTTCTTGGAGATCACATATTTTGGGGAAAAGCTCTCAAATTAGTACTCAAAAAATGATAGGGTGATTTATTTTTGGTATCAAATATAGGTGCCTGAAAGTTTAGGACCCCAATTCATAAAGGAACATCATGACCCGCCAACAATGGACACCCTGGAGGTATGAAGACTACAAGCCTAATAATGAAATGTTTAACTGGAATGGACTGAAAAAAGATGTGCCATTTTGATTAGAATGCTGCCTGACTTGTGCGCAATCCACATTTGACAGTAATTGGGCTAAATGGGATCTTGCATTTACTACAACAAGAAGCGGGACTATGGATATCAATCCCTTTCAACTTTTTAGTCAGTATACTCACTTCAAAGGAGCTCAAAACAAACATGGTAGTCATGAGCAGATTCACCAAATATGGTTTGTTCATCCCATGCTTAACTACAATCATGGCGGAAGACATGGCCCGCTTATCAAAGACTCATGTCTTCACCATGTTTAGGGTACTTTCAGATTCTGGTGGTTGACTCAAAAATAGCCCTTTGACAACCAACAAATCAAGCCGATTACCCTGTCAATACTTGGCTGATTACTTGAATTCTCAACTAAAGCCAATTACTATTATATGATTTGGGCTGAATATCTCAATGTCAACTTAATATAATTACCTTAGGCTAGTATTCTAGCATAATTTAGGCCAACTATACATGAAAAACCTCAGCATTCTGTACCAATCAGTCAGTAACAATATTGACCATTCATGATAGGAAATCGTCCAGGGATTGATCCCGAAATTAACCTTTAAAAATTTCATGTACAAATAAGATAATAAGATTGACATTAAAAAAATGTCTTAAATTTATATCCCGCCTATGGCAAGCTTTTATGTTGATCCTTGTAATTGGTACAATAGCAATTGCACATAGACCGCCCAAATGGGAGTACCTAGTGATATCAAGAGAGGCCTGCGAACGTCCAGATTAGGAGTACATCATTCAATTGAAATCAATGAGAAATTTCCCAGAAGCCGTAATTTGTCAGCTGTATGACGAAACACAAATTGGGCAGGTCATAGGACAATTTTGCTCGTTTGTAATGTGATATTTGCCTTTGAAGTCTTACCAAATATGAGAGTATTTTGCCACCAATAATCCTAGTAATAGGTAATAATTGTATCAGTTCAAGGGCCAAACTGAAGTAGAAAATAATTATCTGCAGAAATTGTGTGATCAATATGTGGCCAGGAGAAGCCCTATTGATATAAATACTGGCACCTGGCCTAATGAATTATCATGCAATAATATCTCTTAGATAAAAAAATTTCTTAATTCTCTTTATCTGGTTTTTTATCAATCTTTTTGAAGAGCATCGACTAGCTGTCATTCAGAATTATCATCTTGTATCTTTGCTTGCCTTGGTAGAAGTTTTTGAATTCATAATAAAAACTAAGCCCAAAATTGACTAGAAGGGTCGATTTATAAAAATAAGCCTAGTGAGCTTCCAAACGGTCAAAGTATTGTAAGACACTGACTAAATCAAGGAACTTTTGGGCTAAACCTCGTCCTGATTAAATGCGCAAGATTTATTTTATCAAGCGAGTGATTCTCAAAATCTAACAGGTACCAGAGGAGCTAATTAGCAATAGGGGACCACAATTTAATGTGAGATATTTGGACGCCTGTGCAAAGTACTTCACATCAAACCATTTCAATCATAGGCTTATTACCCTCAGTCTGATGGACAAGATGATCAAACTAACCAGTCCCTAGAGCAATATCTCCAGTGCTAAGACTCCGCTGCTCAAGATACTTGGGCTGGAGATCTGGCCTTAGCCCAGTTCTCATATAATAGTTCCCTGTATCCTCTACTGGAATGTCGCCGCTGTATGTCAGCTTGGACTATAACACAGAAATTTATATTTAGCCCCCAAATTCAACCTAATACTTCCAAAGCAGATAGCTTCACAACACACATTCAGAAAATACACCAGCAGGAGCAGAGGCAAATAACAAAAGCCTCCCAGAATGCTAAGCGCTTTTCCAACTGAAAATGTAGAGCAGCGTTTAAATACAAGCTGGGCGACCTGGTGATGGTGGACACAAAAAATAATAACCTTAAGGTACCCTGCCACAAACTGTCCTGCAAAAGGACAGAACCATTCCATATCAGTAAAGCCTTGAATAATGGGTCCATTTATGTGGATTTGCCACTGCACTGGAAGATCCATAAGTCAATCTACTGTCATGGCCATATGATATGATTGAGGATAAAAACTGAAAAGATTTCGCTAGTCATCAGGAGGCTAAAAAGGGTAAGTTAGCAGGCATTCCTGACCTCAAACGTACCCTAGACCAGCGCTGAATTCAGGCCAGATATGCACATGTCATTCTAGGGGATGTGCGCGATGCTAAGCCCTATGTTATGGAAAGAGCTTTAAAATGAAATAACTATAGTACTAATGGCAACAGTTGGGTTTGGTAGGTCGGGAAATGGGGTTTCAAATTATTTGATTTTTGAAATTCTCAAATCAGGTTGTCCATGTCTACAATCAATAACCTGATTCGGTCAATTTTGAGATATAATACCCTGGCCAATGGAAACGTGCATTTATTGGTGCACCTGAGCTTAGCACCACTTCCTCTAATTGACAATTCCACCTGAATGTATAAGTATGTTTCCTTGAGATCAGCCTTCCTCATTGGTCAACTCATTTATTAATAAAACCTTTATTAGTTTACATTTTTTTGATATATGGTTCCTTGGGAGAGCCTGTGCATGGACTTCCTCAAGGGGGTCTCTACCAGTGTTGGTCTTAGTAGTTTAACTGAATTGCTTCTTATATTGGGTGCACCGCTGAGTCTCCTTGGTCCCCTCTAGACCAAAGTGCCCAAGCACTCCTTCACTGATCTTTGCTTGGTTGTGGAATTCCCTTTGAAATCCAACTAAGGTTTGTTATTAATATTATATATCCTACTATATACCGCTCTGTATACCCTCAACCTTGGTCCTTTTTGCTCTGGCATCCTCCACGGTGCCCTGTTTAACCTCTTACTAATTACTAGTTCCCTTTTTGTGTGGCTGTGCACTGTGCACCACCTCGCTGGAACTGGAGAGTTACAGACACTCTCCTTACATTAGTTGACCAACTAATTTACTTTACATGCACAAACATTATCCATGTGGGCTTACCCTGGATTCATTTTGGGTGCGCCTGCTGTTTTTCACAGCCTCAATGGGGCTCATCACGTTTTTCTCATTTGTCTGATGGTTGGTGAGTCTCAGAGTTATTCTCACTACCTCCAACTGAGAAAGTGCCCACCCTTATGGCTCATACCTGGTGGATACAGATGCTTTACAATCCAGGAGTCATGATTCTCTGACTTTCCACTGATATCAATTTTATTAAAATCAAATGATTTTTCTCAGAACTGCGTTCAGATAGTGCAGGCAGATCCATCAATGTTGGGCCTGGTGGTGATGGTCTTGTATAATGAGGTACAACCTGCCGCTAAAATCGGGTATGGGGTCGTTCATGTTCCAAAACGCTTTTTATAATGCTAATTCCTTGTATGAAACTGAGCCAAATATCATCTCTTGTGGCTCTAGTTTAGAAAAAATCAGTATACCAATTCGCCCCAGAGAACCCGCGCTTGACCCCTACCATGATTTGCAGAACACAGGCGGTGGAGAAGGAGTTGCTTTTATGATTAAAAAATGTATATGCTTTTGCTGAATATATGGTGAGATATGTGATCTCAGGAGTAAGAGTGGATAATTATCCCTCTCCATTTTTGATGCAAAAAAGTACCCTGGAAGCATGTCTATGCCCGAAGAAGATTTTTATGGTGAAGGATTGGCATTGTCTGCTATAAATAAAGACCATTCTGGATATTTTTTGTTGACTGCTACCCTCTCATTTTCTTTAAGGTAAAATCAGCACAACTATTTTTTTGATACAGGAGCCACTGAGAATTTTATTGATCAGGACCTAGCCGACTACTTTGAGCTGAGTTAATTGCCAGGTGGTATGGTTAGGGGAGTTGCTTCCCAAGGTATTCCCACGCTAAAAATTCTGGGCTTAGTCTATTATCAAGTGTGGCAAATATCATTTGTCAGACTGTTCCCAAGCAATTAAAAACCTTCTGTACCCCATTATCTTGGTAGTATTTTGGTTGAGAAAGTTTTATGTCAGGACCATTTTTAAATGAAATAACTTGTCCTTAACATTAAAAAATGGTCATATATTAGTTTTCCCTTTATTTGAAGCATACTCTCAGGGCGATTTGCCCCAATGGCCCACTATCCACACTCTCAGTCTTGCTACATTGCTGAATCTCTCTATGGAGGTACCCTTACCTTCCTGTTGAGGGACTGGAATCTTCGTTTGATGCGGCTTCAGCCAATTTACTACCATCTCATTCAGATTTTAATTGCGAGTAAAAGCTCACTGTTGATCTGGTGCATATATCTTCTCCCATGTACCTTTTGACTGTACAGGAGGAAGCGTGCTAGATGTGTGAGTTAAAGAGAATTTAGAAAGCAGTGTAATATTACAGCGTACCTCCCTGGTATGCTCCCCACTTCTCTTTGTGGAGAAGGCTGATGGTACCTTAAGCCCATGTGTAGACTATGGTAATCTCAACAATGCCACAGTACCAGAATTGCATCCCATCCCATTGAATTCTTAAATTGCTCACTATGTGGGGAAAGCAAAAGTCCTATCAAAACTAAATTGCCCAAATGCATTCAATCAGATCAGGATCAAGAAGGTCCAGGAGTGGCTAAACTCATTCTGTACCTGAAAAGGAATCTTCCAGTTCTGCGTTATGCCCTTTGGGTTTAAAAATGAACTATTTCTTTCAACGCCATAAAGATGCGGCTTTGGGGACCTGCTGGGTGTTTGCGCTGAGGCTTACATGGATGATATCCTGGTGTTTTACCCCAATCAAGAGTCCCATGCTATACACCTGTGGCAAGTGGTGGAAAATTTAAGGGCGGCCAACCTCACGCTAAAAATCAGTAAGAGTGAGTTCTTTGAGTAGCAGGTCACCTTCTTGAGCAACATCATGTTTGACCAAGGCCAAATGATCACTCCAGACAAGAAAAAGGCAATTTGCAAGTGGCCCACCCAAACTTCAGTCAGAAGATTAAGGAGTTTTTGGGCACGTGTACGTTTCTTGAGAAATTTACTCTAAATCGTTCTGAATTGGTAGCGCCCTTATATAAGTTAAGTGGGAAAAAGTGCTCCACTGGTCCCTTTTTTGCATGATGCCTTCCAAGCGGTAAATTGACCCTGTTGTCCACGTCTGTCCTTCGCCATGTAGATGCATAAAAAGAGTTTATTGTGGCTACTGATGCCTTCAACTTCGCCATAGTGGTAGCCCTATTACAAGTAGGCAAAGATAGAATAGAGCATCCGGCGGGATATGTTTCCAGGAAGATGTCTCTGCCAGAGTTAAATAACGCCGCATATGATAAGAGTTGTTAGCAGTGGTTGAAGCGCTGACTTATTGGCGTCAACACTTGCATGTCTCATCCCAACCCTTCCACGTACATACAGATCACTGAGCCTTGTTGTACTACCATACACCTCATGTCTTGACCCCATAAAAGACCCACTGGCATGAGAACCTGACCCAATTTATATTTTCTTATATGTCACAATGGGCAAGTAGAATGGTTTACCAGATGCATTGAGATGAAACCCTGCACTAGCTCCTGACTTTAAGGAGGTAGAGGTACACGACACCCATTTGGCAATTCCACTGGGTAAGATTGTGTCTCAAATTCCCTCTCCCTTGGCCCACAGTCCAGCGCTTTCTCCATGAAAAATGTGGAGGAATTTGGGATGTTCAGAAAGGTGGTTCTTTCACAGCCATCATCAGCTAAGTATACTATATTCCTCACCAAGAACAAGATTAATCATGAAGCTATTACCAAGGATTATCACGTGAAGGATGAGATGGTGTGGTTTTGTAACGTCTATGAGCTCCTGTGGGACCAATTCACCTGAAAATATCTGGGACCATCATGACAGAATCATAGTTGGTCTTCCTTTGAAGAAGAAGACTCTGAAGCTAATTTTCCACACTTACAATTGGAAGGGGTTAGTCGTGTAGTTGGCCAGGTATTGTAAAGAGTGCCTGGTCTGCATTCAAATGAAACTGTATTGCAGCCATTAGTGACGTTGTTGGTACCAGTTCAAAAGGCTGATTGGTCTTGGATTTTTGGTGGATTTTATTGTGGAATTGCCTATATCTGATGGCTACAATGTCATCATGGTAGTGGTGGACCAATTTACAAAGTTCGCCCACCTTATCCCTGAAGAACCACAGTACTCGCAGCTGAGATAAATAAGCTCTTTGTCTCTCATATGTTTGCCCTTCATGTGGTCCCCCAAGAAATAATTAGCGATTGTGGACCCCAATTTACTTCTGTCTTTTGTAAATAGTTGTGTAAGGCACTTCACATCTGTCCCTGCTGTTCAACTGTACATCACTCCCATTTCATGGGAGGATTGAACGAGTGAGCCAGTGCTTGGGCAGTTCCTGAAGTGTAAACCACCGCGAACCATTCAGATTTGGTTTCCCATCTCCCCATGGCCCAATTCAGTTATATTAACGTTTAACATGCTTCAATTGGTTGTTCCTCCTTCTTCGCCAACTATGGCTTTAACCCCGCCTTCAATATGGAGCCCAGTTGTGGATTCAAGGTAGAAGCGGTGATGGACTTTGCAAAGATGATCAAGAATGTAACCGGAGGTGAGAACTAACTTTGATGCAGATATGCAAGCTTATAAGTAGAACATGGACGGGAAGAGATGAGTAGTTCAAGCATACAAGGAAGGAGATCTCGAGATGCTGATGCTAAAACATTTTCATCAAACAACCATGTAAAAAATTGGGACCAGTGAGGATTGGCCCTTACCGCTCTGTCAGAAATGTGGGCCACGTGTCATACTAGTTGGATCTCCCCTTATTCAGGATCTTTTGGTCTTCCAGGAAAGCAAGTTGACGTTGTTTGAGGGCCCCACTAGAGACTCCAGAGGCTTATCTCGTGGATGGGATGCTGAATTGGGAAGTGGAGGAGATGTAACCTCACACAGATTCAGAAGCATGCTTGAGTACCTAGTATCCTGGAAGGAATTGACGCAGCGGAAAACAGTTGGGTACCAGTGTGAAACTGCGCCCATGCCCAGGATCTGATCAAAGTTTTCCACGAGCGGTTACCTGAGGCTGCAGAACCTAAGTCTCGGCAAACCATCACTGCTATGAAGTTGGCACCAGCCCACAAGATTTTTCTGGCAAAAGCCCTTGGAGGGGTGGAGCCTCAAATAACAGGAGGGTAATGTCATGGCCTGATGACATGATCTATTGTACCAACTGCAAAGATTTAGCTAGTCATTGGGAGGCCAAAAAAGCGAAGTTAGCAGGCATGCCTCACCTCAAACATACCCTAGACTAGCGCTGGGTATGGCCAGATATGCTCAGGTCAGTCTAGAGGATGTGCGCGATGCTCAGCCCTATGTTATGGCAAGACATCAAAATAAACTATCTATAGTACTAGTGACAACAGTTTGGTTTGGTTGCTGGCAAACGGGGTTTCTAAACCAGTTGTTTTTTGAAATTTCTGAATTAGGTTGGCCATGTCTACAACCTATAACTTGAGTTTGATCAATCTTGAGATATAGTACCCCATCCAATGGAAGCGTTCACTTATTGGTGCACCTGGGCTTAGCATCACTTCAAACAATTGAAAATTTTCCCCAATATTTTAAGTATCTTTTTAGAAATCAACCTTCCTTGTTGGGTATCTCCTTGTTAATAAAATCCCTCGTTAGTTTACTTTTTTGAATTATATGGCTTATTGGGAGAAATTGTGAGCGGACCTCCTCAAGGGGTCTCTACCAGTGTTGGTTTTCATAGTTTTCACTAAATTGTTTCCTGTATCTGGTGCACCGCTGGGCCACCCTGATCTCCTCCAGACCAAAGTACCCAAGCACTCTTGCACTGATCTTCACTTAGATAGGGACTCCCCTTTAAGATCTAACCAAGATTTGTTATTAATATTTTATCTCCTACTATATACCGCTCTTTATACTCTCGCTCTGGGTCCTTTTTGCTCTGGCATACTCTGTGGTGCCCTGCTTACTCTCTGTAAAATTTTATAAGTTTCCTGATTATTCTTGTCCAATAACCCCTATAAATATATTACTTGCACAGGCTCAGGTTTTGTGCAATTATCCGCGTTATATAATATTAGTTGATATAATCATTTAGTAATAGTATGGCGACTATTATCCTTAATTGAATAAGTACTAGATTTTGGTCCAACGCTCAGCTAGTATCTCCTCTCAAAATACTTATGATGTCATGAATAGGGATTTGTTCCCTCATACCACCTAACTCAATCTGCCCCTAGATCCCCGTTTACAGTTTCTCTGGTTTGACACACAGTTGGCAGCAATCCCTGATTTGATTCAGATTTTTCTCTGGATCCCCACACACATCCTTACTCTTTATATTAAAGAGTCTTCAAATTATTGCACACAGCAATAATATCCCTGAGAAAGAATATAAATGGATTTTGATAAAGTTTACTAAGCTAGTACTCTAGTAAAAATGATCTGGTTTTTATGATATTTTATTAATGAATTCTTTAGGGAATTTTTAGTGGGGAATTTGGCGCTCATCCCTTGGTTGGCATCTCCTTGATAAAACAGCAGCTATTGCCATTGAATTACCCATCCTCATCTCAGCAGCGATGGTCTTCCCCATCCTGGCTAGGATTCTATCATTGAACATCCTCAAGACCTAAAACGGAAAGAGTCAGAAAATGTGCCCCTAATATTTTCCTCTTGATCCAAGTGAACCAACCATATTTGGCAAGCGACCTGCTTAGGAAATGGGACTTATTACCCATTAAAACAGGTTGCAAACCAACTGAATGATTTTCTAGTTACATGCAGCATCACTCACCTTACAACTTACTACTTGAATTCCTAATTGGTTGGTAATGAAACCTGACCAATACTGATCAGTACACCTGATTGTTACTCAACTATCAGATGCCCCTATTTCGTTGGCAACTCTGCCCAACGAGATCTTAAGAATTTATCCAGATTGATCCCTGACATATCTGACCAGGGTAATAACCTAAAATTCCCCCAAGCATAGTTACCCTGAAATCAGGGTCAACCAATCTCCAATTCAACTCACATTAGGCAATTATCCCCTAGTGATTCCTGGTAATATAGCAGGCTGTAAATATGGGCAAAAATCCCAACATTCTCTGACTAATGAATAATTTCCTGGAGGTGTGGCTGTGCACCGTGCACCACCTTTCTGGGAATGTGATAGTTACAGACACTCTCCTTACATATACAAATCTGTGCTGTTATCATTCAAAGGGAACCAACCTGTAGAGATTGAACCCTTTTTGGTAAAAAATGCCAGGATTCAAGTGGAGTAAATTCAGATCTATGAAATTAAACGGGGGATTCAATACTTGGTAGCATGGAAAAGGTACCCTGCCTATGACAACGGATAATTCTTGCCTTTAATATACCAATTTTCAGGATCTAATCACTTATGTTCCATAAACAAAATCCTACTTCCCCATGACCTCTTCTACAAAACCCCAGACCTTGCAGCCATTAAGCTGCCTTTACATCACAAAAACTATGCTCTGGTACAGGCTCTGAATGGGTGACCCTGTCCTTTTAGGAAAGGGTGCTATAAGGATCCTGGATGTTCCATAAAATTAAATGAGTTGATTCACCCCTTTTTATCAAAGAAGGGGGAACAACCTGAGCCCTTCCATTATAAAAATTGGCATATTTTTAGGGCACACTCTCAACAAGTGGTGGGTTTTTACTGAGGCCCCATGACTTAATTTTATTATAAGTCAAAGAATGGAGGTGGAGGATTTTGGCAGGAAATTTGATTCTCTGTAGCCTATATCATGAAAATCACAACAATCTGTTATAAATCTAAGCATGATTGGGCAGTTTGATACTAAAGTCCTGACAGGAATGTTAGCCCCGAAATTTATCTGGCAATGATCCCTCCAAAGGGAAGAAAACTCCGTTATCAAAAATTGTGATATGCTCTAGCATGCTGAAGCTCTGATGGAAGCGGAGATTTGGCAACAGAAATTGCAAATTGAGGCACCCACAATGTGCAAGCCAAGCCATGATGTAAAAAGTCTCTGTGTTTTAAAAATGATTTACGCGCCCAGTTGTAAAAATGTTTCCAAATTCCTACCCCTTACTTCCCTTACATTATAAAAACCTATTGCTCTGCTGATGGTAGAGTGCTGGGTTATTTTGTACTATTAATAATATCCTTTAATTTAGCCAAAATACTTTTAACATTCTATAAGTTTCAACTAGTCTGGAGATCCCCAAGTGACCACCCCAACCAATGGAAGGTTCACAATCATTTGTCTCAGTAATGATGGTATTGTCACATTGGTTATATCAGCTATTACCCTCTCAGTGCAAAAACCCTTGGGAGTTATACCCTCTGAGTTTTGCAAGATGCCCCAATCCAGTTAAAAAGTACTATCAAGAATCTCAAAGAAAAGGAACGACCAAACACTCAAAATCCATCCAAACTATGAAGGAAATGGAAATGACAATTCAGCAATTGTATCTTGGGAAGACTCTGCTGGGATTAAACCCAATGAAACGATTGCCACTCTTCAGTATCAAGTATGCTCTCAAAAGTATCAGGAATATGGCCCAAAAAATAACCCAAGGAGAGATAACTGATCCATTACTTAATCCAATTAGCTAAAATTATGGAGAAATGGGAACAACGATTTGATGGATTCTACCTGAAGAAAAATGGCTGGGATTGAACCCAATGAGACCCTGTTGCCGCACGTTATCAGGTGCATAATCAGTCAAGTCAGGAATACCACTTGAATAGAAAACACCAATGTATGGAACAATCCCCTCCTGCCGACCTTGGCAGCTTGACCTCCATATTTGAGCGTGGTCAAGATTACTTCCAGTGATCAGCTTACTGGTCAGAGCAGGAATGATGTTTATAGACCAATACTTTCTGCACTTGTTCATGCATGGTTCTTATTAGCATATAATCATAATGGCGATGCCTTAGGACTATGCATTCTTTTGTGAGTATTGGAGTACCCCCTATGGAAGCCCAGTCTTTCTTTGGTATGTCAATTGTCTGACAGATATATCAAACTATTATAAATGGTATATAGAAAAAATACATAAAGGAACAATACAGTCTTTTGGAAAAAAGTAAATCACTACTGATATTAACCAAAACTTTTACTAAAGGTAAAACCTTAATAGCATGATATGTATTATGAATAGACAGCGTTCAAAAATTTCTGCAACATTTCAGTAACTATTATAATTTGATATTATTTGTGGTTGTCATATAACTCTTAAAAAGAAAGATGACTGGGATAGTTGGATTACTTAAATGACTGGTTGTATATGCCCGAATTAAGACTGTAAACGACTGCAGGCAGATGGGTAATGACAGATAGACTCAGACTTTATTGGAATTTGAGATCAGGCAGCATTTAGTTTAAGTTGATTTGTCAAGAACTCACATTAACCTAAATAAGAATCAGTGTATGTATATATATTTATTCCACATCTCCTCCTATACTATAAAACTAATTTCAACCAACCTTGGTACAATTGTTATTAAAAGATATATATCCTAGAAAAATTCTGGGAGCATCATACAATTGTGATAAAAATGAATTCTATCAGAAGTTTAAGCAGTGTTATCCTTATTACAGGAAAACATGTCTAAGATGGAACATGATCATTCCATTCTTACTTGCTTTTCTTTAACTCACAATCTTATTTTGTCCTAGAACATTGAATCCTTCATTTAATACACTTCCTAACATATTTTATTGATGAATTTTTCACAGTTACTAAGGTCAGATGACAATACAATATTCCTATTTATTTAATTCTTAAAGTAAAATAAAAAGTTTTAAATATATAAAGTGAAAATTTTAAAAACTTTTCTCTCTTGTTGCAAACAATTTTGCAACATATTCAATTCAAGACTGGGTAAGTTTGATAATTTTTTTGAGGAGATTAATGTGCACCCAAAGTTTGGTAGCAGTTGGGCGAGCAAAGTAAAGGGCACAGGCGTGGGCCCTGCACCATTCAAAATTTGAAAAGCCTAGCAACACTGGCAGCCTCAATAAAAATATTAAAAAACTGGTGGTTAGTATTTCCCCGGAGATTTAGGCATGACAAATGAAATGAAACCATTTCATCAATACTCCACATTCCCATTCCATGTTGTCAGTGGAGTATGGGGGTTGAGTATTCCTGGATACCTAACAAATAATGCTTTAGGAAAAGTATTGTGGAGATGTACACACCCATTTCCCAAATGTAGTGTAATCACACCGCACTCCATGCCCCAAGGTTAGTTGGATCTCAGGTTAAAAAACAAGCAGCAGACAAAGCCACATGGGTGCAAGTGGTGGTAGTGTCATGGTTGGATGACTTAATAGCAGGAACTAATGCCAAAGATAAGGCTTGGCGACAGGAGGCCCAGAAGGTGAAACTTCAGACTCTTCCTGAACTGTAACACACCTTAGACCAACGCTGGGTGCAAGCAAAGCATGCCCAGGTTGGTACTAATGGGGTGCAAAATGCCCAGCCCCTTATCTCGGCCCAGGCACTGAAATGAACGATTTATGTTACAAATGAAGATGGTTCAATTCAGTTAATTGGAGAGCGAGGGTTTGAATCCCATTCAAGTTACAAAATCTTGAGCTTGGGTAAAATACAGCTTCAATCAATCACTCGAGTGAAGGCACTTTTGGTGTATTTTAAAAAAATCGATGGAAGCGTTTGTTTATTGGAGCGTCAAGGCTTGGGCACACTTCTGCAGAACTTAATTTCCCCGCCCACTTTAAATATGTCTTTCATGACCAACATTCCTCGTTTGTTGACTTTCTTAAATAAATTTATCCATTATTTTACGTTTTACTTATGGTTCTTTGGGCGAACTTGGTGGCAGACCTCTTTGAGGAGGTCGCCAACTATGTGGGCCACTATATCCTAGCACAATTTACCAAGATCCCAGGTGCTCCCTTGAGCCACTCAGGTCCCCTCCAGATTGAGGCACCCAAGTCTATTATCACAGAGTTACACTTGATTATGGACTCCCCTCTGGGGTCCACTAAAGCTGTGCTGTTTCTCGCTTATCTGGTACTATATGTTGTGCTCTACACCCTTGCCTTGGGTCCCTTTTGCACAGGCACCATTTGAGGTGCCTTGTTTCCCATTCTCCTTACGCCTAGTTCCCTAGCAGTGTGGGTTTGCATCCCACATCACCTTGGTAGGAACGGAAGAGTTACAGACACTCTGTTGACATTAGTCAACCAACCCTTTTATAATATGTGCATGAGAACTATCTGTGTGAGACTTTCATTATAGTAAACTGGGTGTGCTGGCCATTTGTCACTGCCACTATGGTGCTCACCACAGTATTCTCATTTGGTTTTGATTTGGTGCATCTCAGCGTTATTCTTGCAACTACAAATTGGGAAATACCCACCCTTCCTGCTTGTACTAGGTGGTCTCAGACTTTTTGCAATCCTGTTGTCACGATTTCCCACCTTTCTCCTAAGATTCACTCGGAAATTCACCAGGCCTTGGCTTCCCTTGAGCCAAAGCCCTTTTTAGGAAATAGTAATTTGCCTAATTCACGTCCGCTTTTATGGGGAGTGGATCTGTTGTCCCAATTATCTCCCAAAGCGGCCATCTGGGTTTTTGTGGTATTCTGCACCCAGCCGCTCTTGTGGCGAACAGTGGAGGGCTTGGAGCTGTTCTTGGAGCAGAGTCTTCCTGATGGAGCATCCTGACATTCCTTCTATGAGTTCTTTTCGCTGTGTCAAGTGGGTCGGCCAATGAGAGCATATTTAAGCGAATTTTGTGAAAAGCCCAGGCTTTGCCATTAACTGATAAGGCGAAAACGCCATTTCTACATTTTACCTTGGACATATCAATGCAAAACTCCCTGATTTGGCAGTCGCCCCCTTCCAGATTCATTCATCTTATTGAAACCCTTTGGGGTAGTTTCCCCACCCCAACCCAGAAGGGGCCAACTAATTTGGCCATCATCAGATCAAACCCTATAAATATGAAAGCCAAAAAGTTGTGCGCATCTCTTAAAAAGAAGGAATCTTATCCTTCTAATAATTTGAGTACTTCTGAATTCAAACCAAAACAGGGGTCTAACCCTGAGAATTATTTAATGGTTTTAGACAATTCCGCTGCAATGATGTCACCCATGGGCGCCCCTATAAATACCTCGTCTTTGTCTAGTAATATTTCCTTGGATCGTGAGGTGCTTCCCACTGATTTCCTCCCCATCTCGGCGGAAATTGGGAGCATCAGAGAGTCCAAACCTGAATTTAACCAAAAAGGGGATTCCGTTATCATTTTTTCTTCCTAAGATGTTTCTGAGGTACATACTGATGCATCGGTTCTGGGCTTGGGGGTGATAGCCCTGGATATTGATGAACACTGAACCATCGGAACAAGTGTGGGTTTGCTGAAGCCTGAAAATGCGTTTTATAATGTGAGCGATTTATCCCAAAACGAGCCATTTATATGCTCATATGGCCTAGATGAGGACCCTATTCCAGTATATCAGAAAACCCCTAAGAACCCTCGTTTGACCCCTACCATGATCAGGGGTTCTCACGAAGTGGAAAAGGAACTTTGTTATAAATATAAAGATGTATATGCACCTGCAGAAGGTGTGGTGGGATATGTGGCCTCAGTAATAAGAGTGGCCCACTATCCCTCCCCTTCTATGATTCCAAAACATACCCTGATGGCTTGTTCAAGCCAGAGAAAGAATTCTCTGGTGAGATGGTGGCGTTTTCTGCTTTGAATAAATCCCATTCTGGATACTTTTTGTTGACTGCTACCCTTACATCCTCTTTTGGAAAGTTCAGTACAACTATTTTGGTGGATACTGGTGCCTCAAATAATTTTATTGACCAAGACCTTGCTGACTACCTTGAGTTGAGTTACTCACCAGGTGGTATGGTTAGAGGTGGGGCTTCTCAAGGTATCCCCACACTAAACGTCATGGGGTTAGTTGACTTCCAGGTGGGTTCCTATCTATTGTCCGACCAGTTTCAAGCTATCAGAAACCTCTTGTTCCCCATTATTTTGGGTGTATAGTGGTGGCGGAAGTTTGGAACAGGACTAGTTTGAAAACACTCTATCCTTGTCTTTGATAAACGGTCACCAGTTGATTGTTCCTTTGTATGAGGATAACGCCTAGGGCAAATTACCCCATTAGCCCAATGTTCCCACTCCTTATCTTGCCCCTTTGCTGAAGCCCTCCATGGGACTTTTATTACCTTTCTGTTTGGAGGAGTTGGCATCTTCTTTTGATGCAGCTTCATCTAGTACACTACCAGAACATTCTGAGTTTGATTGTGAATTTAAACTCACTGTGGATCTGGTGCGTATTTCTTCCCCCATATACCATTGACTGTCTGGGAGGAAGAGGCTTTAGATGTGTGGGTGAAGGAGCAGTTGGCCAAAGGTGCCATCTTTAAGCGTACCTCCCCTGTATGCTCCCCACTTCTTTTTGTGGAGAATGCCGATGGAACTATATGCCCTTGTGTCAATTATGGAAATTTAAACAATGTGACTGTACCTGACCTTCATCCCATCCCTTTAGATTCCCAGATTGAACGTTATGTAGAAAAGGAAAAGTTTTTTACAAGTTGGATTGCCTCAATGCGTTCAATCAAATCCGGATAAAGAAGGGCCAGGAATGGTTAGCTGCATTCCACACCAGAAAAGAAAAGTTCCAGTTCCAGGTTATGCCCTTTGCTTAAGAATTCCCCTGCCATCTTTCAACGCTGAATTGATGCTGCGTTGGGGAACTTGTTGGGGGTATGCGCGGTTGCTTACATGGATGATATTCTGGTGTTTTCCCCTGATCAGGAGTCACATGCAGTACACCTTCAACAAGTGGTGGAGAGATCGAGGGCCACTTGCCTTCCCTCAAGATTAGTAAATGTGAATTCTTCAAGACCCAGATTACTTTTATGGGCAACGTCGTTTTTGACCAAGGCCATATGATAACTCCAGACTTGGAGAAGGCTATTCGTGAGTGGCCCGCCCCCATCTCAGTCAAGGAATTGAGGAGCTTTTTGGGGACGTGTACGTTCCTCAAGAAGTTCACACTCAATCTCTCTGAGGTGGCAGCTCCCTTATATAAGAATAGCGGTGCAAAGGTGCTTCAGTGGCCCCCCATTTGGAGGATGCTTTTCAAGCGGTGAAGTGCACCCTGTTATCCATATCCATCCTTCGTCATGTTGACCCTGCAAAGGAGTTCAATGTGTCCTCAGATGCTAAAACTCTGCCATTGCGGCTGCCCTATTACAGGTGGGTGAAGATGGGTCTGAGCATCCAGTGGGATATTTTTCTGATAAAATGTCTCTGCATGAGTTAAACTACGCCGTATATGACAAGGAGTTATTAACAGTGGTGGAGGCGCTGATTTATTGGCGTCACCACTTACATGGCTCCTCCCAACCATTTCAGGTATGTGCAGACCACTGAGCCTTGTTGTACTACCATGCTCCGCATGTCCTAACACCACGTCAGACTCATTGGCATGAGAACCTTGCCCTATTTACATTTTCCTATGAGTTCACCAAGGGTAAGGAGAATGGTTTGGCGGATGCTTTAAGCCGCAACCCTGCTTTGGCTCCTAATCCAAAGGAGGTAGAAATTCACAACACCTGGCTGATGATTCCGCCAAGTATGATTCTGTCTCAACTTCCCGATTCCATGGTCCATATGCCAGCGCTCGCACCTCTGGAAAATGCAGCAAAATATAGTATGTTTATAAAGGTAGTTCTTTCTCAGCCGTTATCAGCTGTGTATACTGTTGTTCTCGCTAAGAGTACTCTGAATTAGGAGGAATTATCCATGGGCTATCACGTGAAGAATGATATGGTATGGTTTCAAGGGCGCCTATGGGTTCCTGCTGGACCACTGCGCCTGGAGATCATCCAGGACCATCATGACGGAATCACCGTTGGTCATCCTGGGAAAGAAAAGACCTTGGAGTTGATACAACGCACTTACAATTGGAAGGGCTTGCCTGCTCAGGTGTGGCGGTACTGTAAAGAGTGTCTGATCTGCAATCAAATGGAGCCCAATCGGCAACCTTTAGCAGGGTTTCTGGTACCAGTGCAAAAGGCTGAAGGGCCCTGGACTTCCCTATTGGTGGATTTCATTGTGGAATTACCTGTCTCTGATGGTTATGATGCCATCATGGTGGTGGTGGACCTCTTTATGAAGTTCGCCCACTTTATTCCTTGCAGAATGACCATAATTGCTGCTGAAATGGCCAGGCTCTTCATCGCCCATGTATTTGCGCTTCATGGGGCCCCTTAAGGAATCATTAGTGACGGGGACCCCAGTTCACCTCCATCTTTTGGGAAGAGTTGTGTAAAACTCTTCAGATTTGCCCCTTCTGTTTGACTGCCTATCACCCCCAATCAGATGGGCAGACTGAGCGAGTGAACCAGTACTTGGAACAATTTCTGCGTTGTTACACCACCGCAGAACATTCAGATTGGGTTCCTCACCTTCCCATGGCCAAGTTTAGCTACAACACTTTGCATTCATCGATCAGTTGTTCACCCTTTTTTGCCAACCATGGCTTTAACCCTGCTTTTAACATTGAGCCCAGCTGTGGCTCCAAAGTGGAAGCGGTGGTGGACTTTGCTAAGACCCTCAAGAATGTCCATTATGGGGTGTCCACAAGTTTGGAGGCGGCTATGCTAGTTTATAAGGAGAACGCCAATAGAAAGCGCCAAGTGGGTCCAGCGTACAAGGAAGGGGATCTCATGATGCTTGATGCTCGCAAAATCCCTTATCAAGCAGCCATGCAAAAAGCCGGGTTAAAGAGGATTGCTCCTTACCGTGTAGTTAGAAAGGTGGTCATGCCTCATACCAGTTGGATCTTCCCTCCGCGTTCCAGATCTTCTCCATTTTTATGAAAGCAAATTGACATTGTTTGAGGGCTCTCCACCTGCGACTCCAGAGGCTTATCTTGTGGATGGGGCGCCAGAATGGGAAGTGGAGGAAATAGTAGTCTCCCGCTGGGTTAAGCGACATCTTGAGTACCTGGTATCCTGGAAGGGGTTTGACACAGCTGAGAACAGTTGGGTGCCAGCATGGGATTGTGTACATGCCCAAGACCTGATTAAATCATTCCATAATCATTTCCCTGAGGCTGCAGGATCTAAGCCTAAGCTAGCCGTTGCTGCTATGAAGTTGCCACCAGCACATAAGAACTTCTCCTTATCAAACGCCCCTGGAGGGGGTAGAGCCCAAGAAGGAGGAGAGGGTAATGCCATGGTTGAATGACTTAATAGTGGGAACTAATGCCAAAGATAAGGCTAGGCGACAGGAGGCCCAGAAGGTGAAACTTCAGGCTCTTCCTGACCTGAAACACACCTTAGACCAACGCTGGTGCAAGCAAAGCATGACCAGGTTGGTACTAATGGGGCTAAAATGCCCAGCCCCTTATCTCGGCCAGGTACTGAAATGAACAATTTACATTACAAATGAAGATGGTTTGATTTGGTTAATTGGAGAGTGAGGGTTCAAATCCTGTTTGAGTTGTGAAATATTGAGCTCAGGTATAATACAGCAACAATTGATCACTCAAGTGAAGTCACTTTTGTGTATTTTACAAAAATGGATGGAAGCGTTTGTTTATTGGAGCATCAAGGCTTGGGAACACTTCTGCAGAACCCTAATTCCCCCAACCCACTTTAAATACATCTTTTTCAACCAACATTCCTTGTTGGTCAACTTTCTTAAATAAATTTATCCATTATTTTACGTTTTACTTATGGTTCCTTGGGCGAACTTGGTGGCAGACCTCTTTGAGGAGGTCGCCAACTATGTGGGCCATTATATCCTAGCACAATTTATCAAAATCCCAGGTGCTCCCTTGGGCCGCTCAGGTCCCCTCCAGACAAGGCACCCAAGCCTACTAGCACAGAGTTACACTTGATTATGGTTTCCCCTCTGGGGTCCACTAAAGCTGTGCTGTTTCTCGCTTATCTGGTACTATATGTTGTGCTCTACACCCTTGCCTTGGGTCCCTTTTGCACAGGCACCATTTGAGGTGCCTTGTTTCCCATTCTCCTTACGCCTAGTTCCCTAGCAGTGTGGGTTTGCATCCCACATCACCTTGCTGGGAACGAGAGAGTTACAGACACTCTCTTGATAGGTAGACTTCCCAGATGGTTAACAGGTGGTTGAGACAAAGCGCACTCATTGGATCAAAATCAAATCAAAAATTTGTAACGTTTGACTTCCTCCCACAACAATTAAATACAATGTGCTGGAGCACCACCTAAAGCTGGGCTTAAAGAATATGGGGAAATTCAATCCTTTATGATGCAATGATTTACATCCATGCCAGACCTTTGCATGGGCAAAGCAATTGCTGTGATCACCCCATCCGCAGTTGTTGCAGAAAATTGACCCAAATCCCCCACAACACTTTTGTGTTAGTTGATGGGTAGGAATCCCACCCATTCCATGTCACCATGGATAGCATGCCCCTATCTGCACCCTTTGTCACGCTTTTGGCCATAATGCCCACACCTGCCCCACCAAGGAGGGCATTGCACAAAATTAAATCATACCAGAAGCAATGAGCTATGCAGACACTTATTATGAACTGGCCATAGACACTGACGCCACCTTCTCATGGGGCGTGCAGGGGTGTTACATTCAGGTCAAACCTGTGTCCCCACAGGAGCATAAGAAGGTCAAATAGGCCACTGGGGAGCGGCTAAGGCAGCGGCCATGGCTGCATCTGTGATCTCGCCTGCCCAGACCAGGATGACATCAAGTCATTCACTATGGAAGTGGCTCTCAAATCTGTCCACCAATCAGATTGGGCCAACCATCCTGATGACCTGATGAGTAAGTCAGATATGCCCGACCAATGTTACCAAGACTCATTCAAAACCAATTCTCCCATCAATCTTTCTCCCAAATTTTTCCTGACCTGCGATGATGCACCATAGGAGAACAGTAATGCAAAAATTAGTACCAAATCAACAAAAAAGAATATAAAAAACACATCTTTATCCAAAGCATTGGAGTCCCTTAAGGACGTGTATGTTTAAAAAACACTATACTATGAACCACTGCTGCTGCTGATAAAGTGGCAAAGGGAGGCCAAGGGGGCTCTTCCCCTCGCACCTAAGGTGTGACGGGGGAGCCTTCACAATAGAAATGTTGAACATCGCTGGACTCAAGAATTTACCATCCCAGGTTAGGAAACTGAGTTTTTTAAAAAACAATTTACCTGTGGACATCCTGGCCATTCAGGAAACCCACTGTCCAAATGGTGCTGAGGACACATGGGCAACCATGCTCCTCCATTCCCTTTCCTTTTGGTCACTGCGCTGTGGGGTGCTTATATGAGCGACCTGTAGTTTTAAATTTATTTCTTCAAATTCATACCTCAATAGCTGTGTGCTCGTTGTGTCCTTTTTATGAGATGACAAAGTGCACGATGTCATTAATATTTATGCCCCAACCTGTGCGTGAGCTTCCAGGGAATCTTCTCAGCTGTTACTTCCCTTTTGCTCCCCCCTGAATCATTTGTGGTGGGTGACATGAACTGCTGGGACAACTCTCACCAACTGCTGGCATTTGGCGCCTGCGCCCCCCCCACAAGGGCATGTAAAAATCCGCGTTCTAAAGGCCACTTTGAGGCTGTTTGATACCCTACCTAAACACGCACCACTTCTCCACATGTCTCATCCTCAAGTGCACAACAGTCAGCTGAGTTGATGTCCCGCATTGATCTTAATCTTTCCCCATTGGATTTCGGTCTCAGGTTGCACACTTTACAATGACAAAAATTGATTTCTCTGATCACAGGTTGGTGTCAATTTCCTTCTCTTTATCGCACCCAGTAGCACAGGCACTGAAGTGGTGTAAACTTTGCCCAGATGAGATTACGTCACCCTCAGTTTCCTCATGGGTGGACACCAAAACCTTGGCACTGGAGTTTACCACACCATTTTGGGTGAATCCACTTTCAACCTTGTCAAATTTCAAAGTGAACACCATCCGCCAGGCATGCCACATCTCATCGCGTTGCTCTTGGGATGCCTCAGCAGTCATTTTGTGCACGCTTGCAGAAGTGAACCACCTTGAATCTAATGTCCCTGCTGCAGGCTAGAGTCCAGCTTGGGGTTGCAAGTGGGCAGAGGTGTCCACTCACCTCAATAAACTTGTAAAACAACACAAACATCACGTTTGTGTACATTACAAAGCAAAGAAATATCATGGCTGGAAACATGTGCTCCGCCTACTTTTTCTGAAAATTATTTGCACCATGATAGAGCTTGGCCTGCACACAGGTGAGATTTCCAGTCCACTCCATCGCAGAATCTCCAGCCAAAGTTGCAAATGAAGTTTGAAATTATTACTCAGAATGGTATCGCTCTGATCCAGTCAAACTGGCTGGAGTTGCTGAATTTCCCAAAAGTGAAAATATCCACACCATTTCCTGTTATCTGGAGTTAATGAATTTTTTTCTCACAATGAACTCTGGTACGCCGTTCATGGTGCACTGTACAGGAAATGCCCAGGTTTAGACAAAATTTCTTATGAGTTCTATAAGAAATATATTAATTATTTCTCCTCTTTGCTGCTTGCCTCAATGAATTAGTGTTTGCTAGAAACGCGCCTTCTTCCTGGGGCCAGGAAGCTTTCACAATAACGCTGTATAAGAAAGGGGATAAGCCGGACTTGGTCAACTAGAGCCCCATATCACTTACTAACTCTGATACAAAATAATCACTAAAGTTATGGCCAACCGCCAAGGGGAAGTTGCCTTTGAACTCATTTTCTCTGAGCAATATAGTTTCATAACCAAGCGGTCTATATGAGACTACATACATAGTGTAGCCAACGTCTGCCAATCCACGGCTACTGGAGCACTTGTTTTTTTAGACCATCAGAAGGCTTATGATAGAGTCAACTTGGATTACCTCAAAGCCTGCCTCCACAAGTTCCACCTCCCCCATCAGTTCATTAATTGGGTGATGTTGCTTACAGAATCCCCCACAATGGCTGTGCGTGGCCCTATATTCCTCACTGATGTAGTTCACCCTCAAAGGGGCCTCCGCCAAGGGGACTCTTTGAGCCCACTATTATATAACTTTAGTCTTGAACCACTCTTGTGCAACATGAATACCCGCCTTACTGGTGTCCATGTTCAAGGCCAAGCAACAGTCAAGATGTTAGCGTTTTCTGATGATTGTGTGGTTGGTGTATCTAAAAACCAAGATGCATGAGCGCTTGAAGATACTATCCAGGTTTACTCCAGGGTAAGTAACGCTGTACTTAACGCCTTTAAAACCGAAATCATTCTCCTTGGGCGTTTCCAAGCCCGCTGGTCACCAGCGCCCCGTCTCCTCCCTTTCTTCAGAAGCTAGCTCACGGGTTCATTTGCCCCTCCCACCCCATACCGCCCCTCTTGTACTCCCTTTTGTGCCAAGACCCACTGCTGATATGGTTTGCCGTTTGGGTGTGTGGATGGAGGCAGGAGGGTACGCCTCATCAGTTATGGAGCACCTTATACTGGACAGTGTCAAAAAACGCATCGCCTCCCTCAGTGACCATCAAACTTCCCTCACAGGCAGAGTTGTGCTGGCCAACTCTATGCTTCTATATAAAGTTTGGTTTGTTGCTTATGCTATCGCTTTTTCCCAATCTTTCTTCACCTCATTATATGCCCTCCTGAAAGGGTGGCTGTGGTTAGGCTGCACGCCGCCAGTGCACCTGTATGTCTTTTTTGGCCCTCGCCATACTGGTGGTATGAGCCTGCTCAACTTTGAGGCACATGCTGCCAAAATACTTAGCACATGGATCGCTTCAGTCACCAAATCCACGCTCCCAGCCCAGCACAGGTAACGCGCGGCCCACTCCAATTTCTCCCACTCCCTGGGCCTCAGAAATCCTAAGCACCCCATTCTCTGTTAAAATAACTTGCCTCACATCCCTCTGCTGTGGGCTCACATGGGACATCTCCCCACTTCAAACAAATTCTCCTCTACATGCAGAACGCTGAGTGGAGAATTTGCATCAGTGGGCACACCGCCCATAGGGGTCGCCCTACTCCCCACTTCACACAGGAAGTACAAGGCTAAGCCGTTATAAACAGTTCAACACCAAGGAGGTCCCCTATCATGGCCAGGGTGGATTATCTGGACATGCTGGACATCACCTACTCCCTATAAATCTAGAAAACCATTTGAAAGTACGCCCATCACCCTCTTTTGCAGCCGTATGTTTGTTCCCATGTGTTCTGCTGCTTGAAATGGGTATACCATACTGCTAAGCACTCTAATACATCCACTTCTCATGTTTTGTGTTTGACTAATATGGTTTTGGTCCACCGCCTGGAAAAGTTCCCTCCATCAAAAGCAATCTGGTGTGAGGTTCAACATCTCTTTTTCCAGGAGCAAACACAGCCCTTCAGCCTATTTAAGGACATCTTCGCCTTGTCCTTGAATTCCCCTATACAACCTTCCCTTTGAGTCTTAGTAGTAGCAATTGCAATGTGGACTATCCACATGGTTGTCTTAGATGCCATTTCAGGCTCTACACCCACCCTCCAGGAAGCTGTATGCCGATTCCAGTTGCACCTCAGGGACCACTTTCAAGCATTGTTGTTTGGGTTCCTACCATCCCATTAATGACAGTTGGTTTCATCCTGGTTTCCGGTTTGTTTCATCACTTCAGACCCCTTCCTTCATATGTGCTCAATAGTGGCACAAGCCTTTACTCAAAATACCCCCCTTCCTTTACTTGGCTTTCCCGCTGGCAACAGGAGACAGCGTTAGCTTCTCTGGGGTGCCTCTTGTTTTATTAGTTCTTTTAGTTTACATATCAGAAGTGTCCATCTCATGGTTGGCCTTCCCCAAATAAAAATAAAAATTAAAAATTAAAAATAAAGAGAAAATTTTATAAGTTAATTATAATTGGTATATTTATCAGCTGAAAGTTTGATATTTGGTTGCTTCAGTAGTTTAATTGGTTTTGCCAAGTTGTTGATGGTCATTTGGTTAATTATCAAGTAAATCATTTATTTTTCCTAAATTCATATCGAAATTTATAGTATAATTTTCTAAAGTGTATTAACTTTAAGAAATATCACATTCTTTAAAGGTGTAAGCTGGCGAAAATTTCAGAAAAGCAAGCCTAAAAGGCCCAGAATAGACTTTTATTCTCTAAATCATTTTCAATTTTCATAGGTTTTAATATTTAGTTTTTCAGTTTAGGCAGGGTTTCCAGTTTATATTATTCATCAGAACATGCTTACTATATCTAGTGCCACCCGACTATTTGACAATACTTATGTTTTTAAGTTTTACTCGAATTTTGAGTCTTAATTAGCTAGCCATCTTATGGTGCCAACAATAAACCTTTTGGATTACCTTTAATTTTAGTTCAAACCTGGTAGCTCTGATTGGTCAGTCATCCCAATCCACAAGTAGCATATTAATCGAAATTGACTGCTAGTTGTAGCTGCAAGTTTTGATTAGTTTGAATAGCTAGTTATTAATGTAATTCTGCAATATTAATTCCATTATATCCACAATTTGTGAATATCTGACCTTTCTATTAATTGGGTGGCATAATTATAAGTTTTTAGACATAAGTTAATTTAAAAATGTGAGTTTTGTTGGTTCACTGTCTTGTAACCCAAGTGGCGAAACATTATGATTAGGATCTAATGTTTAGTTCATATTTTAGGTTTTGGTTTGTCATCCCATTTTTTCAGTAGTTAACATTAAAAATTGTTAAGCGCTTTTAAACAATTCTAATTGGCTGGAATCAAGACGTTTGGTCTGATTTGGGTTCAGATTGTTCTGATCTAGACACGTGGGTTCCAATCTGCTGTCAAACAGATTATTAATTCATAATAATCATTGTAATAACAATTTCCCATTCAGTGAATATTGAATTTTTATCTTGATTTCAGGTGATTCTCCTAGAACATTCTAGGCACTGAAATATCCCTAGAAACAGGTATAAATACCTTCAGTTATTATCACAATAATTATCAGATGATAGAGTTCAACTTCCTGTTGTGTTTCTTATCTTCAAGTTTTAAAAGATACCTTCCCTGGGTGTTTCTGATCATAAACACCCAGGATGACTGATGTTGACTACCAAATTGATGACAATGAAACCTCTAAGAGTTATGCTACGCCACCAGCCACCCATTGGGGAAGACATCAGAATCCCCTAGTTCCCTGACACTGCTCTGAATGATGACTTACCAATGCCATCATCAAGGGCAAAATCTGAAGTTGTTATTGCCAATGGGATTTGCATATTTGATTGGAAGAAATCTTAGGGTTAACAGCATAATTAAATTATGAATTTGTGTCATATTGTCAGGTGATTTAAATGGTCTGTTGATGCTTATCAATAATAAATCATTCTAGTTTAATGCTAAAATCAATGTTCAGCAATTTTAAATCTAAGTAAAATGAGCTGTTTTAATTATTTACTCAGAAACATATTATCAAAATAGCATCAGGAAACTTTAGGTTCTGGATATCTATTTTTAGAGATGGGATAACTTAAAGATGAAACCACACCAATTAATGGGAAAAGCAAAATCAATGGGAAAGGAGTATAAATCCCAATAAACCTCCACATGCAGTGTTCTGATAAGCCAGAAACTCAATTTTGGTTATCTGTAGAAAGATTGTTAGGAAGTAAAGTATACTAAAATATAGATATAGACTTACTAAAGTATTTGCATCCAGATACCCATGCTTTGCTACAGTGCTTATAGCTTACCAAATAAGTTGAATCATTTACTTTAGATTTTTATACCATTTTTCCTTTAATTTTAATATTTTGCACTTTAATTTCAACTTTTTGTAAATCAATTTTAATATTTGGTATCTTAATTTCAATATTTTACACTTTAATTTCAATATCTTATATTTTAATTTCAATATTATATAAATCAATTTCAATACTTTACAAATTAAATTCAGCATGATTTTTAGCAATAAAATTATATGATAAATAATATTATATTGAATAAAAATAAAGTTAATTGATAAATTACTTTATTGTTGAGCATAGGGTAATTCAGCTGCACAATTTGTAAAATTTCCAAGAAATAAGCCTAAAATGACTTATACTATTGGTGGCTAAGATAATAGCAGTCTTTTTTGAATTAAGCCTTATAACAAGCTACTTACACTGCTTCTTAATTTTTATCTAACACTATTTTTATATTCAAAAAGGTATCTTTGATTAGATTTATCATATATGAATAAGGATATAAAAACTTAAACTCAAAATTAAATATATAAACTTATTCTCACTATATCTTGCCTCCTATAAATTCTAAAATTATCTAATATAAGATATATTCCATTCAGATTTTTTTCATTGTATAGATAGGAGCAAATAGCATGTAAATGATCAGTAAGTATCACTATCAACTACTAAATGATTAATGGTTAAACAATATTGTAAGCCATCAATAGTTATACTGGCAATTAAAGAGACTGACCTACCCCTCACTGTTAGGACAGTTATGATAGTGTACATTCCTCTTCTAGATCTTCCCTGGCTACAATTAAGATATAAATTAAATGACATTCATTAATTAATTTATAGCTTTTGGAATAATTATCATTGAAGTGATTATTTAACCAAAGGACATACTCTTTTCTATACAAAATATTTCAAAATTATTTACTCTATCTAGTTGACAATGGATTAGTGTAAAAATTAGGTTTGCCTCAGATGTCGCATTTTGACTCAGGTTTATATTCTCTCAAATCTGAGTTAAATCATTTAAAAAGATTTTTTGTCAAGTTTGGGAGCTGGGTTGTGCCTCACCTGGATTATTGATTAAGCTTATATAAGTCTAATTAATGGTTCAGGTGAGGCCCCTGGAGGGCAACCATAAAAAATTGCACTGCCAATTTTGAAGCTCTTTTAGAAATCCTACCCCATTATTACCTCCCTTAGGAGCATTGTTGGCTGCTCCTCTGACAAGCTCTGTTTGGCGGGCCCCTTTTTAGTCATGAATGAAAAATAAAGGTTATTTTGGGGTTTGCATACCTCGCTTACCAGTTCATATTTTTGGGCTTCTGGCATCAAGGAGTTTTTGCGTAGTTGGGTTGGACCAACCACAGATTAACTTTTACAAACTAACTCAATGTAGGTATATTTTGGCGCTGTCAGTGTACCTTTTCTACCTACTCAATGTTGGTGACTTTTGGTGCCATCAGTGCAAAAAAATTAATTTTGCATTTTACAGCTTTTGGGAACTGGGATATTCCTGTTTTTTACAGTTAACTTTATTATAATTTATAAATTCCTTGAGATACTTATTTATATAAAATTGATATCTAGGTTTTTCTTTTTCTGACTCCAAAATTTCTTTGATCTCCTTCAAGTTTATTTGTAGATTAAAAACAAATCTTCACATCTTTCTGTTTGAGCTTCATCAAGCATTCTTCTATCACTTCCATCTTTATTTTTTCTATAATTTTACTTAATTCATAACTAGAACTTAAGGTTCTTGCAGCAGTATAGTTTATTTCTAAAACATCAGCAGCTTCCTTTGTAATCTTTCTTTGTTCATACACTAATCAAATAGGGTTAAGAAGCTTAGCAATGATTAGTTTGTATCTAGTTCAAGCTACATACCCATAAATTTCCTTAGGATCAGTGTTTTCTCTTGGTAGATTATAATATGATATAGGGGATATGAAATTATTTCTAAAATAGGAAAAAAAGAATGGGGAATAATATGCTTGCCTCTATTTTAGTGGGAATATTAAAATAAAATTATTTAAAAAATCATATTGATATTTAATTTATAAATAGTTAAATTGAAATGCAAATATTGATGTTGAAATGCAGAATATTGAAGTTGAAATGTAATATGTTGAAATTAAAGTAAAAATGTAATGTCTGTCCGCTGGTCAGCTTACCTCAAGTAAATTGAAATTAAAGTAAAAATTGTTGGAAGTGAAGTAAAAATGATGTGCTATAGACTAGCAGGTAGCTGCAGCTTTGCCTGTCACAGAATTGGAAGTTGATGTTGAAACTGTCCTGCCAGTCAGGGTGTGTAAGCACCCAGAAGACAAACCAGATTGCCAAGGGTATTGCTGTATGAGTGACTTGAAACAGGCAAGTGAGAAGCAAACAGAGTATGACAGCTGGTAGCCACTGTAACCATCAACCTGACAAGCAACCAGATAATTGCTCTGAGGGCCCTGAGAATTTGAAAATGGGGGACTTATCAGGTACAACAGTAGGGCCAGGACATGTTGCAGGGCCACTAGTGATTGAGCAAGTGGCAAGGTCACAAAATCTTGACTACAGGGAGTTAAGATCTCCAACATCATTGACACATCTTTCTGACAGAGAGCGCTGGCAAACAGATATATTCCAAACAAGTTACTCATGCAATATCCCATTTGAAAAATGTGGAGAACAGTGTAGTGAAAATGGCCACTAGGGCCCATTTGATGCAAATTGAGAAATATGGTTTGGGGTTGCTGAGGTGGCAAATTCTAGTAAATTTAATGAAAGTAAACTTTTAGTTTGGGTAAAGGTAGTTTGATAGAAAACTAAAGATAAAGAATTGACTAACAACAGTACCAGTGAGGGATGGTAGCCTTAAGGCCATAGGGCTTGAGGATTAAGGGAAAATATATAAAATGAAGGAGTTACAAGCCCAAATTAATTTTGGTAAAATTTTTGCTTGCAACTAACTTGACACCAAATTGGCTTTCCACTGGCCATCTGACTCCTGCTTAAGCTTCACCACTAAACTGTTTCTCCTACCATGATTTTTATTAGCTCAGCGTTGCTTCATTCAGCTGGTTACTGTAATCACCCATGGCCAGGTCATATGGGCCCTGTCCCACTGAGTATCAAATGGATTTCCTACATTAGATTTCACTGGGTTCAGTCCCCTAAAATCATTTATATTTTTACCCTATCAGCGCAACCCAAAAATACTATAGGAGATGGTTATCCCAATTGCTTAAGGTTCTTCACCACCTTGGTAGACCCCAACATCAAAGCTGGAGCAATGCGTTCACCCACACCCTTTGGCTGGCAACTTCTTCCCACTGTGACCTCCGCACACACTTCTCTGATCTGCTTGAAAAGCTCATTTGTGTCAAATATTGTCATGGTTCCATGACATAATTTAGAGCTGGGATTTCAAGGATAAAGCTGCGTGTCAGGAGGCCAAAAAGGTGAAGTTGGAAGGCCTCCCTGACCTTAAACATACCCTGGACCAACATTGGGTGCAGGCAAAATATGCCCAGATTGGTCCTGGTAATGTGCGTGATGCTTATCCTAACTTTACAGCCAGAGCACTAAAGTGCACTAGATATATTCTTAATTCTAATGATTTGTTACAGTTGCTCAAGGAACAGGGTTTTGAACCCATTCCATTTTCAATATTACTAAATTGGGATGAGCCCAGTTGCAATCTATAACTTGAGTTCAATCAATTTTGAGTTACAGGACCCTGGCCGATGGTAGCATGCACCTATTGGTTCGCTTAGGCTTAGAATCACTTCTTCCAGTTGACGGCTCACCCCCCATTGCTTAAGTATGTTTCATTAGACCAACTTTCCTTGTGTTATAATTATGGGCTTTATTGCTAGGATCCACCAGGCTATTCACACAGGTTGAGCCCTCTGAACAACAGATAGATGATGTGAAGATCGTTGGTCCTTTGGACGCACGTGAAAACATATTAAAAATAGGAGCAATTGCCCCAACCTGTTCTTTTATTTATTTTATGAATACAGCTACATTTCACTTTCTCGCTTGTCTTGCGCTAAAAAACCTCTCTCTCTTAATCGCCCATTTCACTTATATACATCAGCTTCAGGCGATACTATTTCTCATTGCTTGGATTATTCTATTCCACTGATTTTCCTCGAATTTGGCTTGTTATTCTTAATTCTCTGTCGCCCTATTTGTAGGCGATTTACTTTGTATTTTTCAAATATCAACATCGCCTTATCGCCTTATATAGAGGCGATCCAATAAACTCATATATCCAATAAGACCCATTATATCCCAATATCACCTCATCTTAAGGCACGCGAATATTCATAACTGATACTATGTTGGCGGATTTCGCCTGACTGTCTACAAGATTATCATCCAGTCATATCAAAATCGCAACATTACCCCCTCCTTGACTGGATGATAAAATCCTTTTATTTGTAAAGTCTGAGGAACTTCACATCTACTCAGTTAATGATCCACCCATTTATAGGATCCTTAATAGTATATGCGTCAACTCCAGTCTTCTCTATTACTTCAAATGGGCTGATCCAGATACTAGCCAGCTTATGCTTCCACCCAAATCCATGCTGATCATGAAAGAGAATCATATCGCCTTCCTTGAATGGCACCAACCTACTACAGTGTACCTGATCAGTGGCCTGATTCCTAATCTTTTTAGCCAAGCTGAAGGAATATGCTTCAGTTTGTAGCTTGATCAAGATGTTCGCGAGATTAGTCAAATAGTGGTGGGGTTCTAGTCCACAAGTGTCTTCTACACATGCATAAAGCAGCGCTGGAAGAGCCAGGTGTCAGCAATATAGTAATTGGAAGGGGCTCTTCCCCATGGCGGAATGGTACCTAATGTTATAGTGAACATGGCGGTGGAAAGAAGAGAGCATTAATTAGAAGGGCAATCCATTACTAATTTTCAGAGTATGTTCACCAGAGTCTCATTCACTCGTTTGACCATTCCATTGAACTCAGGGTGGTATGGGGTCATCAGAACTCCGCGGATTCCCATGAGCTTGTTCAGCTTTGGAAGGATGTGCGAGGTGAAGTTGGTGCCATTATCAGTGAGAATAAACTGAGGGCAACCGTGCCGCTGAATAATGCATTCCAACACAAATTTAGCCACTGTCACTGTCCCTAGATCTTGTATTGCCCTTGCTTCAACCCACCAAGTCAAGTGGTCGATAGCCACTAGAATGTACTTATAACAGTTGGCTCCTGTTGGCAAGGGGCCAACAACATCAAGGGAGACTGTATGCCAAGCAAAATGTGGTTTCACTAACTGATATGATGTCATACAGTGGAACAGTTTCTCCAATTGGCACTAATGGCAACAGGAAATAGTTTCAAGCACATCAAAACTCATATTTTCACAATAGTATCATGGGCGTAACAACACAGTCTTACACATGGCACCATGCCTGACTTCCCTGTGAGCACTCATAATGATTTCTGGCCATGCGGAGGGCCGCGGGAAATTTACCATAGTTTCGCCAATTTGCTTGTACAGTTCCCCATTCCGTTGGAAGGTACTCATGCGCAATTTGTTTAACACTTTGATTACTTGGGGCATTTCGTCGTCATATTTTCCGCTGAGCATATTATCATACATCACATTGCTGAGGTCCGCTGTCACCACAATAGTCAGTAACCAGGATAAACAGTCAGCATTCTGGTGCTTTACTCCCATCCAATGGAGAAACTTAAAATCATAAGCCTGTAACTTGAGAGCCTATTAAGCCAACCGTCCTTCTGGTTCTTTTAGATTCTGCAACCAGCGTAATGATGTGTGATTGGTTACAACTTTTAACTTTACCCATGCAGATAGACTCTGAATTGTTTATATGCGTAGATTACTGCTAAGCACTCTTGCTTGGTCATAGTATAATTATGCTCATGACAGTTCAAACTACAACTACAGAATGCAACAGGATGTTCTTCTCCCTCATCATCTTTCTGAGAAAGTACTGCCCCAACAGCGGAAAGGTACGCATCTGTCTGAACAATAAACTCCTGATCAAAGTTTGGATATTGCAACACCGGTGTGCTGCTCAGCGCCATACAGAGTGCATCAAAAGAGGATTGACGACGTTCCATCCACTTGAACACAGCACCTTTTTTCAACAACTCAAATAGCGGGCCCCAATACAGCTAAAAGTAGGGATGAAGCGTCATTAGTAACTGACCATCCCCAGAAATACCTGTATGTCGCACTTACTATTAGGCATAGCCATCTTGCTGATAGCCTCCACCTTAGACGGTTGTGGCTGCAGCCCAGTTGAGTCTACCACAAAACCCAGGTATTCAAGCTGATCTTTAAAAAGTTACACTTCTGAGGTTTAATTTTAATGTTCGCCTCAGCCAGCTGGCGGAATACTGCTTCAAGGTGGTTGAGGTGCTACAAAAAGGTTCGAGAGAAAACATTAATATCATCAAGGTAAACTAGAACGCATGACAGTTTCAGGTCGCCAAGAATAATGACCATGGCTCGCTGAAAAGTAGCAGGAGTGTTACACAGTCCTTGAGGCATCCTTGTTGGTTGAAAAAGGCCTTTAGAGGTGATCACAGCGCATTTTTCCTGTTCCACAAAGGGTAACTCAATTTGCCAGTAGCCTGATATTAAGTCCCTCACAGAAAAGTAGTGGGCACACCCTAATCAGTCTAGGGCATCATCAATTCTTGGCAAGGGTACAAATCCTTTTTTGTAATACTGTTGAGCTTCTGATAGACTACTACTACCCGGTTGGTGCCATCCTTCTTTTTTACTATCAGAACAGGCAAAGCCCACGGGCCCTTGGATGGCTCAAGCATCCCTTGTTGTACTAACTTGTTGATTTCTTCAGTAAAGACATCTTCTGCTGCCCAAGAGTGGTGGATTGGCTGAGACCTTATCAGAGGATGATCACCGGTGTCCAATTGATGGATCACCCCCCTAGCACACCCTAAATCATGATCATCAACAGCGAAAATCCCCCTATATTTCTGAAATAAAGCCATTGCTTGATCTTTTTGTTCATCCATTAATCCCATTAAACTACTCTGCGGTACCACCATTAGTACATCAACTGATGGTTCAAGTGGTAGATTAAATTCATCCAATGATCCAAAATCATGAACCTGACGGACCTCATCTATGGGAATCAGATGTAGATATGCTATAGTTTGGTGGCGGTGGTTTTGCATTAGTTCGCTCTGCAGGTTTGCTAACAAAACCTTTATATCCCCATGTCCTGGGAGTATAATTCCTGGAGCCACATGCTGCTCAAACCATGTTTGATGATAGAGCCCAATAACTTCCCCATATAACCCATTCGGCACTTCTACCTCTATCTCAGTATTCACTAAGACTTGGTGGCCGGAAGGGATGGATATGGGCCCTGCCAGTCAAAGAGGTATCCCTTGATATTCATAGATCTGCTGAGAAGGGGCCCGAGTTTGCACTTCAGTTGATGGTAGCAAACAGGCCATACTCCATCACTATAGGCAAGATTGATATGACTTGTATTCACCGGATCCTTTGGTACTCCCTAGTAGTAAAGTAAATTGGTATCCATGACCCAGATGTCAAGGGTCTCCTTCATCATATCAATAACAGCGAAAAAGATGCAGAAAAGTGGTCCCTATTAATATGTCATAGTGTTCATTTAATAACATAATTGCCAGAGCCACAACGACAATGGACCCAAAAGCACAAAGGCAGTGCACTATAAGCTCCCTCAGAGAAAGTGCTTACAGCTCCAGCAGTTCCATAAACCATGTGATGCTCCACATCAGGTTTCAACGTTGATTTTTGCATTAACTTAGTGGAAACTATGTTGACTGGAGCACCAGATCTATTATAGCGCAAACTCTTTTTTGCTACAAAAATATCGCAGTATGTAAACTCAGAATAAGAAGAATATTGACTGTTTAATACATGAACATTTATCGACTCTCTTTCCAAGAAAATTCTTAATCCCCTCTCCAACTTGGGGGTATTCTCTGACAATGGTATCTACCGGAAGGGCAGACGTTCACTCCTTTCAGAGTTGGCACATCTGCGGCAGGATCAAGTTGGTCCAAGGACGCTTGATCAAGCATTTGACAGGTATTGAGCTTCAGTTGTTCAAGGGACTCTTCTTCTGCCGCCGCCTTAGCTTGAGCTCAGGTTATTACATCTACTCCTCCAACTGGCTGTTGGTATAAAATTCCATCATTGAACTGAGGAACTTTTGCAGGGTATACTGCTATTGATTTGGGGATGTGTTGAGTGGGTATCATGGAGGTAGAGGGTCCCATCTCTCTACTCCACTCCATCTTTTACCTGGTAGTATTGGTCTTGTTGTACATAATTCACGTGGCAATTGTGGCAGAATTTTGCCAAATGACCAGGGCGACCGCATTTTAGCAGTTAACCCCATAAGAACCACATCCCAGGTTATCATAGCGGGTCCAGACTGGAAGGGTTGGGGTCATTAAGTATACCCAGTTCAGGTTGGTAAGCTGATTGTTGACAGTTGGCGTATTTGGGTCCAGGTTGATAACTAGGTTGCTAGCGGTTGTCATGGCCAGCCCATTGATGCTGATTGTACTGTTGATTATAATTTAGCTGAGGACGATGTGCAGAGTTATAGTAAGGCTGAGGATTACTAAAAAAAGCTGGAGGTGGCCAATAGTATTCTCTGGAATTAGAGGGTGCTGGGGCAGCAGTAATCTTACAATCCAAATTTGGCGATGAAAAGTTAGGGGATACCTGATATAGAAACTGTACAATTTTAAGTAGAGGTACATCATCATCCAGAAGCGGCGAAATAACATTAGAAAGTTCATGATATGGCTTCACCGTGGCAGTCATGGCAATGCAGACGTTGGCTTCTGCTAAGTACTCAGCTCCAATCAGTACATGGGCTTCTGTTGTGGATTGATCAGCAAACTCAATGAGAGTCTTGTTTCAATGGAACCCAATTGTTAAAAATTCTGCTTTTCGTTGTGACATTTTTGAGTTCCCTCAAACAAGTGGAGTACGGTGTCCTTTACATCTTTATAGGAGATGGAACTACTGGGGAGTTAACAGGTGACCTGATCAGCGCTTCCTACTTCAGGGCAGATATTAGCAACTTAGCCTTCCATTTATTGAGGCTCCTTCTGTGGTGAACTCAAATCATCTAAAGAACCCATGGATGTTCCCATTGCAGTCAAATGGGGGTATCTTTCAATATTAATTTCCTCCTTTCATTCACAGTTGTTAGGTCTGCACTGAGGAACGTAACAAGACCTGAGAGTGTACTCTTGATGAGGAGCAGGATTAGTGGAAGTGGGGATATTTGTTGCTTTGAGGGTAGTATGACTGTTTGTTGTAGGTGGTACAGTCATTACTGGAGGTAAGTGGTGTTCCAACTCATATGAATATCTGGTGCTATCATCTTGAGGGACGTAGCTATGACCAGCGCTGTTTTCTCCTACATAGGATGCTTCTTCTTGATAGTCATCATCCTCCCAGCGCGATGACTGAGAAGGAGTAGAGAATCTTTGTTCTGTATATCGCAACCACTGGGTGGTATCATTTAGTTGTTCGGCAAGTTTTTTGTTTTTTAGTTCCAAGATTCACATTTGAATAAATGTACTATCAAGCTGTTGCATGACCGAGTTACATTCTTGAAGGAGTTCATATTGGTTCTTGAGTACTGCGTTCAAGGTGACTTTAAGTTCCTCATATTAAGCTGTTATGGGGTTCCAGGAAGATTCCCTAATGACATGGCCTGAATAAGGCATGGTTGGCGACTGGAGTTCCGGGGTGTTGGGTGGTTGATCAATGGGCCCCCTGTAGTGAGCACCACTGTTATAATTTTGGGCTTTATTGCTAGGATCCACCAGGCTATTCACACAGGTTGAGCCCTCTGAACAACAGATAGATGATGTGAAGATCGTTGGTCCTTTGGACGCACGTGAAAACATATTAAAAATAGGAGCAATTGCCCCAACCTGTTCTTTTACTTATTTTATGTATACAGCTACATTCTGCTGTCTCGCTTGTCTTGCACTAAAAAACCTCTCTCTCTTAATCGCCCAGTTTTGCTTATATACATCAGCTTCAGGCGATACTATTTCTCATTGCTTGGATTATTCTATACCACTGATTTTCCTTGGATTTGGCTTGTTATTCTTAACTCGCTGTCACCCTATTTGTAGGCGATTTACTTTATATTCATCAAATGTCAACATTGCCTTATCGCCTTATATAGAGGCGATCCAATAAACTCATATATCCAATAAGACCCGTTATATCCCAATATCACCTCATCTCAAGGCACTCAAATATTTATAACTGATATTATGTTGGCGAATTCCGCCTGAAGTCTACAAGATTATTATCCAGTTATATCAAAATCGCAACACCTTGTTAGTCAAATTTCCTATGATGAAGTTCCATTTAAATTTACATTTTTTGAATATGGTTCCTTAAGTGAACCTGTGTGCGGACCTCTTCTAAGAGGTCTCCAACAACGTTGGCCATTTTATTTATTCTAAATCAACTACAGTATCTGGTGAACCTCTGGGCTGCCCTGGTCCTATCCATATCGAGACACCCAAGCACCCCAGCACCAATCTCCACTTAGTTATGGATTTTCCCTTGGGGTACAACCAGGTTTTGTTATTTCTTTGTTATTTACCATTATACACTGCTTTTACACCCTCACCCTAGGTCCCTTTGCTCTGGTACCCTCCATTGTGCCCTATTTCCAATCTTGCTAATGTATGGTTCCCTGGCGTTATGGCTGTGCATCCCGCACCAACTTTCTGGGAACAAGAGAGTTGCAGACACTCTCTTGACAATAGTTGACAAACCTTTTTACTTTACATGCATCAGAATTATCCATGTAAGGCTTTCTTTATGTTTAAACTGGGTGCACTGGCTGTTTGTCACGGCCACCATGGCACACACCACAGTTTTCTCGTTTGTTTTGTTTGGTGTGTCTTGGCATTATTCTTTCAGCTACCAACTGGGAAGTGCTCACATTACTGCTTGTACCTGATGGACTTGGACTTTTTATGATCAATATGTTGTGATCCCCCAACTTCCCCCAAGATTATTCTGAAATTCAACAAGCTCATATTTCCCTTTTGCTGGAAGCTTTTTTTTAAAATAACAAATTGTCTGGGTCTTGTCCATCCTTGCATGGGGTGGATTTGCTATATTGGCTGTCCTCAGAGGTGGCTGATTGGGTTTTCACGGTGTTCCATGCACAGCCACTTTTGTGGAGATCAGTGGAGAGTTTGGAGACTGTCCTGGAGCAATGTCATATGGACATGTCATACATTCACATCTTCTACAAGTTCTTTTCTCTGCAAAAAACTGTCCGCCTAATGAAATTATATTTGAATAAATTTTGTGATAAAGCACAGGCCCTAACGTTGCTCAACTTTGTTAAAACGTCATTCCTCCGTTCCACTTTGGACCTCCTGTGAGAAACTTCTTGATTTGGCAGTATCCCCTTCCCAACTTCAACCAACTGATTGAAGCACTTTAAGGTATCTTTCCTACCCCAACACAAAAGAGGCCAGGTAATTTGTCCGTCATTATTTCACCTGGATAAGATCCTATAAATATGGGCCCAAAAAACTTGCATGTGCCTCTCAAAAAGGAGAAATCTTATCCTTCTAAACCTTTGAGTTCCGCCAAAATTCAAAAGTGAACAGGTTTCTAGCCCCAAGTTTAAATAAAATGTTTCAGACAATTCTGATATGATAATGTCACCTGAGGCAGCCCCTATAAATATAGTGAATAAGACTAGTGTTTTTTCTCTTGAATGAGGAAGAGCTCCCCACCAATTTCCTCCCCGTTTTAGCAGAATTTGAGGGTTCAGGAGAGCCTGGACCCAAATATAACAAAAAACGAATCAATAATAACGATTTTTCTTTGCATTGCATTTCTATGGTGCAGAACAAAGAATCAGTGAAGTGCTTGGTGGTTATGGACCTGGGTAATGAAGAACACCTGGCGTTTGGAGCAGGTATGGAGTTGTTGACGCCTGAAAACGCGTTTTATAAACCAAATAACATACAAAAAACAAGCCGTTTATTAGCTCTTATGGCTCTGATGAGGACCCTATTCTATTATATCAAATTACACCTGAGAACCCCGCTTGACCCCTACCATGATCCGCAGAACTTGGGAGGTGGAAAAGGAGCTACGTTTGGAATAAGAAGTTGTTTATGCAACTGCTGAAGATAAGGTGGGATATGTGGCCTCAGTATTAAGAGTGGCCAATTATAAATATCCTTTTTATGATGCAAAAAACATACCCTGGAGGTAATCTTATGCCTGATGAAGGGTTTTCTGACGAGGTTTTGGCATTTTCTGCTTTTAATAAAGACATTTCTGAATATTTTTGTTGACTGTTACCCTTTCATCACCTTTAGGAAAAATCATCACAACCATTTTGGTGGATACAGGAGCCTCTGAGATTTTATTGACCAAGACCTAGCTGACTACCTTGAGTTGAATTACTTTTCAGGTGGTATATTTAGTGACGGGGCTTCCCAAGGTATTCCCACGCTGAAGGTTCTGGAGTTAGTTTATTATCAAGTTGGAAAATAAGATTAGGTGGACCGCTTCCAAGCAATCAAAACCTTCTATATCTCATTATTTTAGGAGTAGAGTGGTAAAAATGATTGACGTCAGAACAAACTTGAAATACAATACCTTGTCCTTAACTTTGATGAATGGTCATATATTAGTTGTCTCCATGTCTGAAGCAAACTCTCAGGGTGACCTGCCCCAAGGCCCACTATCCACATTCTCAGTCTTGCTCCATTGCTGAAGTCCTCTCTGGAGGTACCCTTACCTTCCTGTTTAGAACTGGAATCTTTGTTTGATGCAGCTTCAGTCAATGTACTACCAGCTCATTCAGAGTTTGGTTGTAAATTCAAGATTACTGTTTATATGGTGCGAAACTCTTCTCTCATATACCCTTTAAATGTACAGGAGGAAGCAGCCTTAGTTGTGTGGGTTAAGGAACAGTTAGCTATAGGCGCAATATTTCAGCGTACCTCCCCAGTATGCTCCAACTTTTAATTGTGGATAAGGCTAATGGTACCTTACGCCCATGCATAAATAAGATAATCTCAACAATGTCACAATGCCAGACTTGCATCCCATTCCAGTGGACTCACAGATTGCTCACTATGTGGATAAGTCAAAATTCTTCTACAAACTGGATTGCTTAAACGTGTTAATCAGATTCAGATCAAGAAAACCAGGAGTGGCTATCTGCATTATGTACCAGAAAAGAAATTTTTCAGTTTAGGTTATTCCCTTTGGGCTTTAAAAACGTCCCAGCTACCTTTAAACTCTGTATAGATGCAGCTTTGGGGGACCTGCTGAGAGTATGCGCGGTAGCCTACATGGATGATATTCTGGTGTTTTCCCCTGATCATGAGTCCCATGCAGTATACCTTTGGCAGGTGGTGGAGAGGTTAAAAGGGCAGTCAACCTTAAGCTGAAAATCAGTAAGTGCAAATTCTTCAAGTCCCAGGTCACTTTCCTGAGCAACATTGCGTTTGACCAAGGACACATGATAACTCCAGACAAGGAGAAGGCAATTCATAAATGGCCTACCCCAACTTTAGTCAAGGAACTGAGGAGTTTTTTGGGGACGTGTACGTCCCTTAGAAAATTTACTCCAAATCTTTCTGGTGGCGGCGCTCTTGTATAAGGTGAGTTGAGCAAAAGTGCTCCAGTGGTCCCCCGCTTTGAGGATTCCTTTCAAGCGGTAAATTGCACCTTGTTGTTCACGTCCATCCTTCGCCATGTAGATCCCATAAAGGAGTTCATTTGGCTACTGATGCCACCAACTTCACCATAGCGGCGGCCCTATTACAAGTAGGTGAAGATGTGATAGAGCATCCATGGGATACGTTTCCAGGAAGATGTCTCTACCAAAGTTAAACTATGCCATATATGACAAAAAGTTATTGACAGTGGTTGAGGCGCTGACTAATTGCGTCATCAATTGCATGGCTCATCTCAACCATTCCGCTTTTGTACAGACCACCGTGCCTTGTTGTACTATCACGCACCTCATGCCTTGACTCCATAACAAACCTGCTGAAATGAGACCCTGCCCAATTTTCATTTTCTTATGAGTTTACTAAGGGCAAGGAGAATGGTTTGGCAGATTCTTTGAGCCGCAACCCTGCACTAGCTCCCAATCCTAAGGAGGTTGAGGTTCATAATATACATTTAGTGAATCCACCGGGAAAGATTGTGTCTCAACTGCCCTCTCCCCTGGCCCACGGGCCAGTGCTTATCCTCAGGAAGATGCATAGAAATATGATATGTTCTGAAAGATAGTCCTTTCATAGCCTTTTTTGGCTGAGTATACTATGGTCCTTGCTAAGAGCGAGTTAAATCAGTAGGACATTACCAGTGGTTACCTCGTGAAGGATGAGATGGTATGGTTTCAGGATCGCCTATGAGCTCCTTTGGGACCAATTCACCTGGAAATTATCTGTGACCATCATGACAGAATCACCTTTTTGCCATCCTGGGAAGGCTAAGATATGGAGTCAGTTTTCTGCACTTACAACTGGAAGGGGTTAGCCGCGCAGGTGGACTAGTATTCTAAGGAGTTCCTTGTCTGCAACCAATTGAAGCCAAATTGCCAGTTACTAGCGGGGTTATTGGTACCAGTTCAAAAGACTGAAAGGCAGTGGACTTCTTTAATGGTAGATTTTATTATGTAATTACCTTAGTTTGATGGCTACAATGCCATCATGGTTGTTGTGGACCATTTTAAGAAGTTTGCCCACTTTATTCCCTGAAGAACCATGATAACCGTGGCTGAGATGGTTAGGCTCTTCGTCTCTAATGTGTTAGCGCTCCATGGGGTTCCTCAAGAGATTATCAGTGACTGGGGACCCCAATTCACCTCCAACTTTTGTGAAAAGTTGTGTAAAACTCTTCAGATTCACCCCCAGCCATTCAACTTTCTATCGCCCCCAATCAGATGGGCAGACTGAACGAGTGAACCAGTGCTTGGAACAGTTTCTGCGGTGTTACACTGCCACAGATTATTCAGATTGGGTTTTCTATCTCCCCATGGCTTAATTCAGCTACAGCAACGCCCAACATGCATCATTCAGTTGTTCCCATTTTTCGTCAACTATAGCTTTAACCCCACCTTCAACATGGAGCCCAGTTGTGGATCTAAGGTGGAAGTGGTGGTGGACTTTGCAAAGACAATCAAAAAAGTACACCAGATGTGAACACAAACTTGGATGCAGCCAAGCAAGCTTATAAGAAGAACGCAGATGGGAAAAGATGGGTAGTTCCTACATACAAGGAAGGGGATCTTGTGATGCTTGATGCTAGAAACATCCCTATCAAGCAGCTATGCAAAAATCTTGAACCAAAGAGGATTGGGCCTTACCGCGTTGTCATAAAGGTGGGACATGCCTCATACCAGTTGGATCTTCCATCATCATTCTTGATCTTTGCCATCTTCCATGAAAGTAAGCTTACGTTGTGAGGGCCCCACCAGAAACCCCTTAGGCTTAACTTGTGGATGGGGCGCCGGAGTGGAAAGTGGAGGAGATTGTTGCCTCACACTGAGTAAGAAGAAGGCTTGAGTAACTAGTATCCTGGAAGGGATTTGACGCAGCGGAGAACAGTTGGGTACAGCATGCAACTGTGCCCATGCCCAGGATCTGATCAAAATTTTCCATGAGAGTTTTCTTGAAGCTTTTGGACCTAAGTTAAAGCAAACCATTGCTACCATGAAGATGGCCTCAGCCCACAAGAACTTTTCCTTGGCAAAAGCCCCTGAAGGGGTGGAGCCTCAAAAGAATGAGGGGGTAATGCCATGACTCCATGACATAATTTAGGGCATGGATTTTAAGAATAAAGATGAACGTCAGGTGGCCAAAAAGGTGAAGTTGGCAGGCCTCCCTGACCTTAAACATACCCTGGATCAATGCTAGGTACACTCAAAATATGCCCAAGCTGGTCCTGGGAATATGTGTGATGCCTATCCTGGCATCATAACCAGGGCACTAAAACGCACTATCTATGTTCTTAATCCTAATGCTTTGTTACAGATACTTAAGAAAGAGGGTTTTGTTACCCGATCCAATTTTATTAACACTGACTTGGGACAAGCCCAGTTGCAATATATAACTCAAGTTTAATTTATTTTAATTTACAGGACCCTGGCCAATGGTAGCATGCACCTATTGGTTCACTTAGATTTAGCTCCACTTCCACTGATTGACAACTCGCCCCTATTGCTTAATTATGTTACCAAGAGACCAAATTTACTTGGTAGTCAAATTTCCTAAATAAAATTCCTGTTAAGTTAACATTTTTTGAATATGGTTCCTTAAGCAAACCTAACACGGACCTCTTTGAGGAGGTCACAATAACGTTGGCCACTTTATTTTATATAAATTAACTACAGTATCTGGTGCATTTCTGGGCTGCCCTGGTCCTCTTCAGATCGAGGCACCCAAACACCTTCAGCACCAATCTTTACTTAATTATGGATTTCTTCTTGGGGTACAACCAGGTTTTGTATTTCTTTGTTATTTACCATTATACACTGCTTTGTACACCCTCACCCTAGGTCCCTTTGCTCTGGCACCCTCCATGGTGCCCTATTTCCAATCTTTATAATGGCTGGTTCCCTGGCGTTGTGGCTGTGCATCCTGCATCAACTTTCTGGGAGCAAGAGAGTTACAGATACTCTCTTAACAAATATGGTGGGAAGTGAGGAATTCTCGAAGGGTAGGCCATCACCCACCATTCATCAACCAAATGGGAAATATTGCCCTGGGTGATGAGGGGAATAGCTGCCTTTTTGGTCCTTTTTGTTTGAAAAGAAAACACTTTATAGTCAAGGCATAGGAGGCGCTTACCCAGACTTACATCAACTGTATCTATTATATTAAATTCTAGTTACTATATTCTTATTTATATATAAGGTAACTGTTGGAATTTAGGAGGTAATAAAGCTTGCTGGTGCTGGTTGATACCTAATCTCCAACTATTAGGGATGACCACCTACATATTTTAATTTAAATTAAATACTACTAATATTAAAAAACTGGGGCTTTTTGGTAATTTTATTAGTATTGATAAGAAGATAAAAAATGGAATCTCTTGATATTGGACCCTTCAGTATTTAAACTAATTCAAAGGTTTTGGAATTAAAGGAAATATTTGGAATAACTTAGACTAGTCTGAATTAGAGAATATATGGTTATAGCCTATCAAAGCTTGGAAAACTAACATATTTTTGGCTAAATGATGGATGAGAAATTGTTATTGGCCAAGATGTACCCATGAGATAACAATTAATATATTTGAGCTAATCCCCTTTTGCAAAAAATATTGCACCTTGGGGGTCCCCAGCCACGCCTATAAAAGGGGGTGGTCCACACGTAGGTGCTTGAATGGGACTGGTAGGGGTTGGGGAAGATCCATCCAATGGATGCCCCAGAGTCTGCTGCGAAGTCAGGGTAATACAACTGTTTGAATTAGTGTTAATTGCACATGAGTATTTAAGCTCATGTTACCCTGATTTGCGGGGTTCCACTAAGAATTGGCCAGAGTCTTTTGGCTGATTAAATCATCAATATTATAAATATCAATCTCCTAAGTATTTCAGACTTGTATATGCCTGACCTTCCCTCTTTTCGGCTAATTTTTACCCAAAACATTATTTTTCTGAAGCCTGGGAGGTAAATGTCTGACATCACCCCTCTCAAGAATGTTGGGGAGAGAATAGGGATGAAGAAAGTGGCTATGAACGCGGTTAATGGTGAGTCTTAAAGCGAGGTATTAAAATAGAATACTCATCCCCTCACTTGTAAGTGACTATAAATGGTCCTTCTCAGATAATATCGAGCTTTTCACTCCTTAGAGTGATGCAGTTGTAGTAATATAGTACCAAGTCAAATACTTGGAATGAAGGAAGAGTGGGCCAAAACCCATTAGCAGCTTGACCCTCTTTTGTGACACTTTTGGCAAAATTAGGCATTGCCTCTGATTGTAACTGAATGATATGCTGAGCCAATTTCTTTATGTCTTTCTTGGGGTCAGTTTGATCAGTAAATATGTCTTTGGATAATAAATTGGACACACCAGGTTCCCATCCATACAACACTCAGAAAAGGGACATCTTAAGGATTATATGATACTGATACAGTAGGCCACGAGAGCACTAGGTAAGTACTGACCCAGTGAAGGGGATCTGAAGTAGCCATTTTTTGTAGTATAGATACCAGGGTCCATTTGCTCTCCGCATGGTACCGTTGGTTGAGGAGTTATAGGGGGCCAAAAAAGCTGTTGCATACCCATGGTGGTGGCAAGATTTTCACCACTCTAGAGGTAAAGTTTTTCCTGTTATCACAGAGAAGAACCTGGAGGCAACCATGTTGAGCAAAAATATTCTAAAGGAGGAAAGTGGCCGTAGCCTTTGCTTGATCAGGGAGAGCTATGGCTTCAACCCACTTAGTAAAATAGTCAATTCCAACTAGGATATATCGATTTCCCCAGTCATCTGGGGTAGGGGTCCAACCACATCTAAACTTATAATGTGGAAAGGTTGTTGAGGCGTAGTAGGTTGGTATTGTTAACAGGTTTAAAGCTGGATTGTTTTTTGCAGATCAAACAAGCATCCAGGACCTCAGTTATGGTCTCCATGATACCCTTCCAGTATTAGTGTTCTTTAATCCACTCATATGTTTTCCGTACTCCACAATGCCCCATGTTAGCATGAGACTTCAAAATGACTGGCACTCGCTCAGATGGCTGGAGATAGAGCAACCATTTTACCCCTATTTTCTTTTATAATTTCCCATCTTCTACTTTTGTGTTGTGAGAGTGCCAAGCGAGCATCTTCTTTACTGGCTCATCTTAATTAGCCCATGCATAAGGAGTCATTAAGAGGTCATGCAACCTCTCAGCTTCGCTATTGTCAGGGTGAAGAACAGGCAGCCACGTCAACCCATCAATGTTTATATGACATGTCCCTGATCGATGCTCAATGGTCATATCATAATTCTGGAGCTCAAGAGCCCAGGATCCAACCGCCCAGTGGGATCTTTCATATCCTGCAACCACTTCAATGAGGCGTGGTCAGTAATTACTTTAAATGATGTCCCATAAAAAATGGTAATGGTATTTGACTGCAAATAAAGCAACAAGGCACTCCTTTTCAGTAGCGCTGTAGTTGCGCTCAGATTTTGAGAGCGTCTTGTTGAAGTAAGATATGGGATGATTAACTCAATTTTTCCAGCTGAGCCAAGATAGCTCCAACGGCATAATTGGAGGCATCTGTGAACAACATAAAGGGCTTGCCATAGTCAGGGTGATGGAGTATGAGCCTTTTTGCAATAGTGCCTTCAGGGTCTCAAACGCGGCCTTTTGTTTGGCACCCCAATGGAAAGGGGTGTTCTTTTCCAATAGACGTACAAAGGGCTCACTAAGTTAGGTGAATTTTGGAATTAACTGATGGTAATATCCCATCATGCCCAAGAATACTTGTATGTCATGAAGAGTTTTGGCGCAGGCATTTTAGATATTGCTTCCACCTTGTCTTGAAGGAGCTGAATCCCATCTTGGGAGATGGCGTGCCCAAGGAAATACAATTTCTTTTGGAAAAGGTACAGATGGAGGTCTTCAGCTTGATTTTAGAGTCCCACAGGCATTAAAACACTTCATTTAAATGTGAAAGGTGCTCATTGAATGTATTGTAAAATACTGTAGTGTCGATAAGATAGACAATCACACATCTCAGCTTGAGATCCTGTAGAATATGATTCATAGCCCACTGAAAGGAGGCTGGCGCATTACACAACCCCTGAGGTAGCTGAGTGGGTTGGAACAAACCTCACTGCAGATAAGGGCACACTTCTCTTGATCTTGTGGAGAAAGGTTCATCTGCCAATACCCGCTAGCCAAGTTCATGGTGAAAAATAATTCAGACCCAGAGAGTTGGGCCAAGGCGTCATCAATGCGGGGGGTGGGGTAGCTGTCCTTCTTGGTGAGGTTGTTCAGCTTACAGTAATCCATCATTACCTGATGACCTCCATTTTTCTTCTTTATTATTAGAGCGGGGATGACCAAGGGCTTTGAGAAGGCACCATCAACCTAGCGTCCAGTAGCTGTTTGAGCTCTGTCCACATCTGTTGCTCCTCAACTTTGGATTTTCGGTAGGGTTTGGAGTGGATAGACTGAGCATCACCAACGTCAATGGTATGAGTCCAACCCTTTATGTGCCCATAGTCAGTGTCAGATGTAGAGAAGATGTCGCTATAGGACTCTAGTAAGGTGTGAACTTTATCCAGCTCAGCATGGGTTAGTTCATCGGAGATTTGAACAGAAGTTAGGTACATAAAGTCTAGTCAACGGGTAAACCCATGTCCACCATAGATTTAATACTGTGAACTTGCTTTATTTCATAAAAGGGGAATTATCATATCACTTCCAATCTCTTGATGCTTTTTTACAACCATATCCTTTTTGGTAAGATTTCCTAGAAGGAGGTTGATAGGTCTTTGATAAGCAGGGCCTAGTACGCCCGGCAAAACTCTGGTCTCCAAAGGACTATCTCCATCAATGTTAGTTAGGTGCAATAAGAAGTTGTGGAAGATTTGTAGAGTAATTTTAGTCTCAACTACCCTTTGTTCAACCGCTTTAATTACTACCTCTTCTGAATCATAGAACAGGATACCCTTGAGGGCATCCACTGATGAAGGCAACATTTTTGTATGCCAGCCTGCTTTGGTGTAAAGTAATGTTAAGGTGCAAGAGGGAAACTCAACAGTACAAGCATATTGTTTTTATAAGCTCTTCATTGGTCATAATTAGAGGAACCTTGTAATAAAGCCGGAGAGAGATAGCCCTGCTTCAAGTTAATAACCCCTTCATATTTGAGCATGAATAGGTTTCAATGAGTAAATCATAGGTATTATTGGTCAAAGTTACAGCTGGAGCTGACAAGAGAAGCTTCCCAAAACGAATGGGCAGGTAATAGTATGCCCAATGGCGCAGGTAATAGTATGCCCAATGGAGCAGGTGTTATTTGGACCTGCAGTTCCAAACTCTTGAGTGTAGTTAAGGTTGGGAGCCAACTTAATTTTCTTAATGAGCTTGGTTGACACAACGTTCACTGGGGACCCAGTATCAAGGTTAGCTTTAACCTGCACTCCATTAACAATGACCTCCACTTTAGTTAAAGTACCACCCAAGGAGGGGTGAAGAGCGAGGACTTTTTTTAGATGAAAAGTGGAGGCGAGTCATTTGGCCAATTCAGGGTATTTCTCCAGGATAGTCTGCAGAGTATGAATGCACTGGGTAGATCAAATAGATGTGGCAATAAGCTTGTCAGCGTCACTGGCAGTGTCAATGATCTCAAGACCCCTTATCACTTGCCAAAGATATGTTTGATGAGGGAGCTTAGCTCAATTCTCTCTCTCTGGGTTCACCCAATTGGGTACCTCCACTTCACTTGGGGCTCCTAAAACATAATGACCAACATCTTCATCACCCCCTCAGACTCGTTGTCAGAGGGGTTATCAATGCAGGTTAGGGAGCCCATAGGAGGTAGGGTAGGTTCAGGACTTTCCTTATGTGATGATAGGTCCTGGGATTGCTTCTCCGCCTTATTAACTTTTGAAGGAGGCATTGGAATTATCACAGATCGAGTTTTGATCTTCAAAGTAGGGAGTTTTTGATGCCCCATGGAGACAGTTTTCAGACTTGAGTTAGTTGAATCAGAGGGTGTGATGGATAACACCGTGGAGGTGGAAGCTTCACCTTTACCAGCTTTGGGTTGTTCCATGGTTGTGTGCTTCTGCAATGCAGGCAGTTTAACCTTTTGGTCCTGGGCATTTAAACCACCATTAGTAGGAGTGATTGGAGCCTGAGAAAGGGGCTTAGGCTGAAGAGCAGGCTTTGAAACCACTTTAGAAGGGTCTCTGGAGAAAAGGCGGGCAAGGCAAAGGAATGTTTGCTTCCACCAAGTGGGTTTTTGGAGCTGAAGATGAAGGAAAGCATTTTCTCATCACAGCCATTACCATCTGATTATCTTCATGGGAAGATGAAGCAGTGTGAGATGGCAACTCCAGAAGGGCAGGTTTCCAGAGTGAAACAGCTATAGTAGAGGCTAAAATAGCTGATGCAGCTGCTTGGCTCAGAGTCCCTTGCATAGGGTCAAGTTCATAAATATCAGTCATCTCAATAAAGCTTCCTTGATATCTCGTACAATTTTAAATGAATGCTTTACAAAATCAAGTTACATTGCCAAGGAGGGATGAGGCGCCAAGCCAGCCAATATAGCTGTAATAGCATCGTCAAGATGTAGCATTTTTGCAAGTAATAGGAGTTGAGCTTTAATGTAAAAGCGTTTGGCAAAAGAAGCAATAGATTCGCCCTGTTGCAGGCTAAGGCACATAAAGGCCTGTTTTTTCCTGTTTAAACTTTGTAAGGAACCAAATTCCTCAGTTAGTGCTTGCTTCACCCCCACCCAGGTGCTGAGGTTATCCATATGGAGAACCGTTATTTCTTGAGAGCCCTGACTCAAGCAAGGAAGGAGGTATTTAATTTTAAGGTAATCTGTTGCCTCTTTAATAGCAATTTCATACATAAAGAGGAATGAAGCAACACTTCCATCACTTAGGTAAACTTATTCCTAAAAGAGGGTTTGTGGATAGTGGGAGTGGCTCCATAAAGGCCTTGAGAGGAGGGTGACTCAAGCTTTTTGAGTTAAGACAAGGCATTAATTGGCTTTAGTTCTAAAGAAGTAATTCTAGACTCAGCTAAGGTGGGGAGGTTGAGAGAGGAATTTTCCCTACCAAGCCCCATTTTAAAGAGGTTTATTGTGGTGTACATGTCCCCCTATAGTGAGCACCTCTTGTTGGATTTTAGGAGGTATTAAAGCTCACTGGTGCTGAATGATACCTAATCTCCAACAATTAGGGGATGAACACCTACCTATCTAAATTTAAATCAAATACTACTAATATTAAAAAACTGGGGCTTTTTGGTAGTTTTATTAGTAGTGATAATAAGATAAAAAATGGACTCTCTTAATATTGGACCCTTCAGTATTTAAATTAATTCAAAGGTTGAGGGAATTAAAGGAAATATTTGGAATAACTTAGACTAGTCTGAATTAGAGAATATATGGTTATAGCCTATTGAAGCTCAGAAAACTCTTTTCTTTTTGGCTGAATGATGGATGAGGAATTGTTATTGGCCAAGATGTACCCATGAGGTAACAACTTATTATCTTTGAGCTAATCCCCTTTTTTTTTTTTTTTTTTTTTTTTTTTTTTGCAAAAATATTGCACCTTGGGGGACCCCAGCCATGCCTATAAAAGGGGGTGATCCCCACGTAGGTGCTTGAATGGGAATGGCAGTGGCTGGGGAAGATCTATCTGATGGATGCCTTAGAGTCTGCTGCAAAGTCAGAGTAATCTGATTGTTTGAATTAGTGTTAATTGCCCGCAAGGTATTTGAGCTCATTACCCTGATTTGTGGGGTTTCACCAAGAATCAGCCAGGGTCTTTTGGCAGATCAAATCATTACTATTATAAATATCAATCTCCTCAGTATTGCAGACTTGTAAATATCTGACATTCCCTCTTTTCAGCTGATTTTTACCCATAACATTCTTTTTCTGAAGCCTGGGAGATAAATGTCTGGCAGTAACATTCCAGTTAAAGTATTTGTAGATATAAAATATTAGTTAATCTATCTGGTATTTCTTATGTTTATAAATTTTGAATTTATAACCTATCCTTTTACAGCTTGAGCCTAGTAGTCAACTTCATTAAGATTGTTTAAAAGCAGTTATTTCTTATCAATTATCTTTAGATTTTATATCATTATATTAGCCCATTTTACCCAGCATTGTTTGTAGGTTAAATTAACAGATACTAATAATTTGTTTATTCAAGGTAGGTCAGTTAATATCAATTATTTACATTAATTTTATATATTAGCAGATGGCCATCAATGAGTTTAGGAATGATCGAACCTACAGAATCAGCTAAAAACTACTAACCACTCACCCAAAACCAATTAAATCTATTAAATTAAACTAAATCCACCAACCTCTTGGCAAACCTATTGAAACTATTAAATCAACCGAATATCTAACTACTCAACCATAACAATATAGCAATTAACATTAAAAATACATAAAATTCTCACTTCTTGCATATAAACTTTTTATTTTTATGAAAATTAAAAGTCCAGCTTCGAAAGGGTGGTTAGCTTAGCAGGTGAAACTGCTTCCACCCTAGTGCAGGTTTTGAGTTCGAAACCTATACTGGTATATTTGTCCCAAGGTCGACCCACCTCGAATATTTTTTTAAAAAAGTCCAGCTTCGAGGTGCACTGGATCTTCTCCTGCCCACTTATATCCAACCTTTCAAAACTACATCTGTAATTTGGCTGGGCATCACACATAAACTTCTACTTCTATTATTATAGATTATCTCTGTGATACCGTCTAAATCTACAACTTGATATAATTTTCTAAATTTCTTATAATTAGATTTTATTACCATCATTAATTTTATAAAACTATTTTACTCAATATAAAAATAGTTATGCCTGCATAGTTAAACCTTAAATTTAGATATAAAATATTCTATGCTTAACTTTTATGCTCATATTGTGCCAAATTCAAACTAGATGCTTTTCTCAATATCAAGTTTATAATTTATCAGGTGATACTACTCAATTATTTTAGCTTTTATATTGGTAGATGGCATCTATAGGTTAGGAAGTAATTGAATCTGTCGAATCACTCTAATACCTTTCAACCGCTTAGCAAAAACATTCATATCAAATTGACCAATTAAACACCATCCACTCGGCCAAACCCATCGAACTTGGCAAATCAAACAAATGATCAACCGCTTAGCAAAACCATTGAAAATATCAAATGAACTGAAAACTTTTACACCAATCGCAATCCTATCATCGTTAAATGATGTCACACAATGATCATACTTCAGCTGATGCTTTATCCAAATTTTCAACAAATCCGCAGCTAAAAGACATGCAAAAAACAAAAAAGATAAAAATAACTTGTTGCTAAAAATAAATGGTTAACTAGCGATTACTGCATTAAGTAGTTATCACATGTTATGCTGCTATATAACAGAATAGACCTAAAAATCAGCTGATGATTTAAAAACTGCCTGCATTTATTGATTATATCTTTATGATGACAGGAATAAGCGCTTTACCTTTAGATTACAAAATGTAGTCAAGATTGGGCATTGAATGAATAAAACCACATAATTTCGGTACTACTAATTTAATTTTCTGTATTGGTGTATTTGCTCTAAGTTCGATGCCATCCGAATTAAATCATCTAAAACTTACCTTTTTATGTTAGTTTCACGAATTTATATCTCATTCTTTGATCATAACTGATGAACCACAATTTAAGCGGTTTTCAAGACACAAAGGGTGTTCCAAACAGGTTCATATTCATGACTATTGAATAATGTGCTCTAGACACTTCGTAAAATGAGATTCATTCTGTTTCTTCTAAAATAATTTCTGTTTCCCGACCACTTTGATGTCTATTTCTTCTTGAAATTATAGCTTTATGATCCATCATATTAGACTGACCTCCAATGATATCATACAATCTCCATCTGAATATACCGAAGTGAATTTTGTAAGAAATTCCTTTTTATAGAAATTGAGTAAAGTGGCAGAATTCTTAATTGTTGGATTATATTGAAACATATGTCTCAGCTAGTATTGGCAATGTAACTAAACATGTCACTCCATCAAGGCACTATGATTCTATTAATACTATATTGATAGATATTTATAGTACATCAGATACTAAAAAGCCTGGTCACATAAATATAAATTGTCAATGATTAAGTTAACTTTTTAACTGTTGAGGAACTAAAAACATTTACTATTTTAAAATAAGAATTACAATAAAATATTAATTGATTGAGACCATTATATGTTAGCATATGATTACTCATCATAGTTTTGAAGCATATAAGATTAATATATTAACTTTAAGCAATTTAATTTTAAAAAGTTACAAAGTAAGAAGACTAGCATAACAAATATTAAAGACTCATACATATTCCTTGTTTTAGCTCCAACTGGACTAGATCTATAATATGACCTCTTAATGGTATCTATGTTTTAATTTTTGATCGCTATCTTAATATATAACCGAGTTGCGTTCATATAAACAAAAACCATATAATTAATATTTGCCTTGACAAAGAAATATATTTAAACCACTTTGACTGAAAAATCATTGAGGATACTGTAATATAAGCAGTACTATTAACTTATTCCTATCATAATTGCATATTAAAATATCGATTTATATATCTTTAAATGAAAATAAAATACTATCTATCATGTAGCAAGCATCATTTTGAGATACACTTGTTAACTATTAAGATACTCCCATTCCAGTCATAGATAAACTTGATTTTAATTTTTTATAGTAGATAAATTTGGTCTATGAAATTTGTTCCTAAAACTGATGTATATTGTAATCACATGAGTCATTAATTGGGATAACTGGATATTCAGTAAACTACATTTGGTATCTGGTATATATTTATAGGTTTTTATTTTGATTTGTTTCTATCTTTTCTACAATGAATGATCTCTTTTCAACCAAAAGCACAGAATTTAAAGTGACTAACTACACAAGCATTGCATGTGTCTCATTGGTTATTCTCTTTGTCATTATATTAAGTAAGTATTCTTATTTTTTGTTAACTTTATAAGAGATATACAGACAATCCGCTGCTAATCGTATATCCTTAAATCTGCAAACAGCAATTACATTTGTAGATATTTTAAAACATATACTTATAGTCAAAACAAACTCTGAAGAATTGACAACATGTAACCATTTAGTACTAAAAAAAAGAATTGACAACATGTATCTTGATAGGATCTTTCTCTGCTATCACTACTCATCTATGTATCCTACTCAATATATCTATTGCAGCAAACTTACAGCTAGTATATATTTATGGAACTGTACCAGGGAAGAAGTGGCAAGTATTTATCTATTCCTTTCCTTTCATCATTGCACTCGGAGTAGACTTTATAGCACTAGGTATAATATTCTTATAATAGTCTGCTAATATCCTAAAATTTAGGATTCCATGTTTATGGTTTAAACAAGTTTAATTCTTGTTTCCTGAATGAGAATGAAAATTATTATAAAGTTTTCCAGTTTATTCAGGTGAAAATCTTATGTGTTCCAAGCTATATCTGTTGTTTAAGCATATTTATTATTGTTATAATGAAGCTTGTCTTTACGAGCCCTATTATTATACCTGAGGAAACTATAGGAGAACATACACCATTATTGCCAAACTCGCAATCAACGGAGTCTCGCCACTTTGCTTTTAGAATGTAAGATTATTTGACTTTATATTGACTTATATAATTCATTCTACCCATTAACATGCTTTGTATCGCATTCTGGATTAGTGGGATCCTTTTATGCAGCTTATTTAATGTTCATATAACAGATATTCTTTCAATATGGCTTCCTATAGGACTAAGCTCAATTGGTATACTTAATTTTGCAGCATTTTTGCTAGACCCTGCCTTAAAGTCATTATTGAAACCTGTACCCGAGAGAAATTCTGAGAATCGTGAACCAGTTAACAGATTGAATGGCCTATACAGAGCAAGAAATAGGCCTCCAACCCCATATAATAGTGACTATGAGGAACCAGATAGTGATGATGATAGTGATACTCATTCTGTTGAGTATGAGTCACATCTAGAAACAGCCCATCAACGCTATGTCAGAGAAAGAACTGAAGAGCAGGAAAGAATCAACAATGCGATGCCTACTAGTTTTTAGTGATAAAAATACAATTTATTTTTTATACTTTTTATAAATATCATCAATTAAGGTATTATCTATATATATATATATAAATGAATGTCTGTGTCTGTCTGTGTGTATGTATGTCCCGAATGCATTCCTATACCATTCATCCAATTGTGATGAAACTTTGGTGAGTTGTTGTGTGCATGCCTGAGAAGGTTTATGAATTTTAAAAATATTATTTTAATAGTAAAATAAAAAGTTTTATATGTAACAAGTGAAAATCCTATATATACTTCGATGGTATTCGCTATATTGTTACAGCTGAGCAGTTTGATATTCAGCTGATTTGATATTTTAAATGGTTTTAAGTGGTTAGTGGTCATTCGGGTATTTAACAAGTATCTAAATTAAAACTTTGAATCAAAAATACAATTGATTTTAAAAATACCTCCTCTGCATAATCGGCTCAGCTTTTGGCTCTAAACTTCAACTCTATAAAAGGTCAGTTGTTCGAATCCTGGCGTAATCACTTTTTATACCCTTTTTTTAAACTCACTGTCAATTCTGTCTGTCTGTAATCAAATCTTACAAGCTCTATTTCAGATACTTATCTACTTAATTAAAACATATTCACTGACTGACTGACATCTGAAACCTTCGAGTCTGATAGGGTCAATCTATTTGGGTGAGTGGGTGAGAATTGGCGAATCTTACCGGATCTGAAATTATCGAGCCTGATGGGTTCAATCTATTTGGGCGAGTGGGTGAGAATTGACAAATCTCATTGAATAATTCACCAAATTGCTCACCTGAAGCTAATCGAGTCTGATAAGTAATCTATTTGGGTGAGTGGGTAGAATTGGCAAATAAGATCGAATCTGAAACTATCGATTATGATAGGTTCATTCTATTTGGGTGAGTTGGTGAGAATTGGCGAATATATCTAATAATTCACCAATTTGCTCACCTGAAGCTAATCGAGTCTAATAAGTTTAATCTATTTGGGTGAGTGGGTAAAAATTGGCAAATAAGATCGAATCTGAAATTATCGAGCTTGATGGGATTAATTTATTTGGGTGAGTGGGTGAGAATTGGCGAATATTATCTAATTAACCAAATTGCTCACCTGAAACTCAACAAAAATCAGTATTAGAGTTAAGTAGATTAAGTAGTTAGGATAATCAGCTCACCAGCCACTAGGGCAACAGCGAAGCAGTTAGTCCGAGTGGCTCGAGAGTAGTGCTAGCACAGCCTATAGGCTACAATGTGAGCTTATCATCTGATAAACTTTAAATACTGTAGCGAAGCATGGGTATCTGGATTTTAGGCTTATATATTTTTTAAAATCTGCCTAATTTGGTTCGCCGAATTAATAAAATACTTTTGGCAAGTTAAGTAGAAGTTGATTTAGTAGTTTGGAAGATATGTCACATACTCAATGATTTTAAGTATTAAGAGATGTTTCGGGTAGCAGTTGGCGTTATTTATTTGATTCGATAGGTTTCTTTTGCTTGGCCAAGTGGTTGATGACTTTTGGTCGAATCGATAGGACACAGTTTAGCTTTGAGGGGTGATTAGTTATTGGTTGTTTTGATAAGTTCAGTTAGGTTTACCTGAGTGGTTGGTGGTTTTTGGTTGATTCGATTGAGCAATTAGATTTGGCTGAGTGGTTTTTTTTATCTATTATATAAAATCTAAATTAATAAATTAAAATCTGAAATTTTAAACACCGTAGCGAAGCAGGGTAAATCGGCTAGTAATATATAAATTTTACTTTTAGTTTAAGGGTGTCATATATTGAAAAAATTTCTAATGACTTATTTTATACTTATCCTAAAAATACAAAGTAATTGAAAAGTCTTAACTTATAGGTAAGAGCCACCTCAATAGATTAAAAATTTAGACTCAAAGTGTACAATTTTTTAAATCATTTGAATTAAAATGGCACATGTCAACTAAAAATAAATCAGCTCTATTATCTAGACACTTTTAATGTAATGCTATGATGATAGCATAATACAAATTTATGAATTAAAATCAACTTTCTATAAAAGCTAAATATAAAATGCACCTCCCCGAGTTCGATTCCGGTACTGGAACTTTGGGTAGGGGACAATTATGACTGTGTTGGCGTTGCGCACCAATGCCCCGAACCGAGATAGCGAATAGCAAAGGCGGTCCATGGAGTTCCTGGCCTATCATACGCCGCGCATGGAGGTTTTCCGGATTTTATCCTCCTTTCCCATTCATTCGATTTCTCTTAATCGGTGCGGTATCCTCCCAGGTCGGCCCACCTCGAATAAAATACTTTTAACTAAACCACTTAGCTAAAATAATTAGATTAAAAATCAACCAATCACCAACCGCTTCGTAACCAAAACTAAATGTATCGAAACAACCAAAATCACCAACCACTTACCAAAACCAATTAAATTATCGAATTAACCAATCACTAACTTCTTTATTAAAACCGTTAAGCTTAATCAACCCAAAACCACCAACCGCTCGACAATACCATTTAAACTATCGAATCAACCAAATATCAAACTTCTCAACCGTAACAATATACCGATTTCCATTAAAAACATATAAAATTTTAACTTGTTATATATAAAATTTTTTCATTTTATTATGAAACTTAAAAATCGGGCTTCGAGGTACACACGGACCCCCTCCCGTCCACCTATAGCCAAATTTTCAGAGCTCTACACGCCCTAGTTTTGGCTGGGCATCGCGCACACAAACACACACACATTTGCTTTTATATTTATAGATAGGTGTCTGAAATAGAGCTTGTAAGATTTGATTACAAACAGACTGAATTGACAGTGAGTTTAAGAAAAGGGTATAAAAAGCGATTACGCCAGGATTCGAACAACTGACCTTTTATAGAGTTGAAGTTTAGAGCCAAAAGCTGAGCCGATTAGAGGAGGTATTTTTAAAATCAATTGGATTTTTGATTCAAAGTTTTGATTTAGATACTTGTTAAATACCCGAATGACCACTAACCACTTAAAACCATTTAAAATATCAAATCAGCTGAATATCAAACTGCTCAGCTGTAACAATATAGCGAATACCATCGAAGTATATATAGGATTTTCACTTGTTACATATAAAACTTTTTATTTTACTATTAAAATAATATTTTTAAAATTCAAAAACCTTCTCAGGCATGCACACAACAACTCACCAAAGTTTCATCACAATTGGATGAATTGTATAGGAATGCATTCGGGACATACATACACACAGACAGACAGACATTCATTTTTATATATATAGATGAAGAACCCGAAAACCTACCTAAATGATGTGAAACTTGATTTACTAAACTAAGTAAAAAAGATTTGCATTTACTATATATACTTAGCACCTTTAAAATATCAAATTGAATCTTAAAATTTTTACTTCATCATGAACAAGTTAAAATAAGCATTTTTACTAATAAAATTCTTCTCAGTATAGTCAATCTTATATAGTAACTTTTATTTATTTGAGGTGAAGTCAGCATACTGACCTTAGCTCACTTAACTTTAGAGGCTAACTCACTGCTCAGGGGGTCTACTTCATGCAGATTAGGCACCAGACAACCTTTGGTAACATCACAATTACTCTTGCTAAGCAAGTCCTTCTCTGATGCTTCCCCTTGTAGCATTAGTCACTTAAACTGTCTGACCCATGGTGAACTTCTTGGCACTCTTAGGCATTTTTGACATATGTTAGCCCTTTGGACACAAAAAGAACCTTTCCAACCTCTTCCTTGGCATTGTCAGCACCAATGTAGCCTCAACAGAGAGTTTCTTCTTCTAAATTAGTCAATCCCAGACTGGTTACTGGCAATTACTATACTTTATACAATAAAAGTGTAAATAAAAGTATAATTAATATTCTGTAGAAAGGTTTTTTATTAAAATAAAATTTTAAAAATTTTATACTTTATATAAAAACCAGGGTATAAAAATAAATGAGATATTGAGAATTAATTTGAAAATTTAGGTTCTAATATGAGGATACTTCAAAGTACTCAAGTCAGACATCTTTTGACTGCCGCTTTAGTAGATTCATCCATTTGTAATAATTTCTTTAACTGTGAGCTCTGTCTCATGGTGGTTATCCCTGAACCAGGATGTTCATGGGCCTTTGTGCTAGTAACTGCTTCTGGGTGTTGCCCCATTGTGCTCTCTTTAAATATTGGGTGATTACCCAATTTGGTAATCTTCATCACTACTTCAGGTTTAAGCATTGATGCTCCTACAATTCATGTCACATCATGGCTTCAAGTTACTCTGAAAACGGGTGACTGCCATATTTAGTAATATTCACTTTCAAACCTAAAAAGCTCCTGCCAGTATAATTTGGTTCACTCATCATTTTGTCACTAGCAAAATGTGAATTACTTCAGACCCCAAAGGTATCCAAAGAGGTCATTTTTTATATAGAATTTTGGTGGTGTCATCATCATAATATAAATTTTTTAACTTGGAAGATCAAAAAGATATTATGCATGACATCATTTTTTACTTACTGAATATTATTGCTCATGATGTCATTACAATCTGACTGAATACTTTTTTGGCTTGCCCTTGCCTATAAAAGGGCCTTCATCACCCCCATCCATGGTGAGTTGGTTGCCAGGACCTCTGCTGGTTTGGGGGTTGTTTGTACTCTTTCCACTGATTGAGGAATGACTTGGTGAACTAGTTGCAGCCTCATCTGTGACACTTCCCTTTCCAAGGTGAGACCTGGGGAATGATTGAAGGTGCTGGGCATGCACACTATTAAAAACAACATTAGTATCATTGTCTTAGATGGAGTATTCCGCTCCTCACTTTGTTAAGATGGTCACAGGCCAAACCAAATGGCCTGTAGTTTCTCCGGTTGTGCTCCTCTCAGGTGGCAAAACAAAACCTTGTCTTCTATGCTAAACTCAGGTAACTTGGTTCTTCTCTGGCTCTCTTGTTGGCTTGAAAAGAAGCTCACTTCTATATTGCTTAAAGCTTCTACTGTATTATTATCAGCTCTTCAGCAAACTCCTGTTGGTAAATCCTTGATGGTAGATCCTTTCAATCACCCATAGTATAGGTGCCAGGAGGGTAGGCAGCGCAGCCTCTCGCTCATACAGAATTTCTGAAGGGGGACATTTCAATCACTTAATGATGGATTATTTGGCAAGTCAAAAATGATGGTACCAACTGGTTCACTTCAACTTTTTGTTTAAGAGCCATCTTCTTTAAGATCCCTCCTAGAAACCCTTTCACTCTCTTGACACTTCCGTTTGAGGATGTATTGTAGGAGGTAGTAAACTGCTGCTTCACCCCTAACAAATCCATCAATTTTCACCATGGTTAAGTAAAGTTTTTTTATTATCTGACAGCAGAATTTGAGGGCATCTGTGTCTTGTGTTCACCTGGTTGTACAAGAAATTACTGTGAAATTTACTGTAAACAGTTTAACCACAGATGCTTTGACCCACTTAGTGAAATGGTTGATTGCCACTAGGCTAAACGTAGCGTCATTGGATGCTGTTGGTAACGGTACCAACACATCAATAGAAACATTTATGAATGGTGCAGTGGGGAATTTGCATAAAAAATCATTTTTCTCAGTGAGAGAAAACTGGCACAAAGTACACACAACTTCAAGCCTTGATGTACTTTGTTGGATATGTCCTCCCAGTAAAGCCTCCCCTTGAAGTATGCCAACGTCTTCTGGAATCATCCATGGACCACATGCTTATGAGCCCCCATCACTATCTCCATGCAATCACAGGGCCAGATGTATGAATACCATTTCTCTTGAACCTTCTTTAACAGATTTCTCTTAACACGCCATGTGTCTTTAAAAATCTGATCAAGACGCTCTTGACCTCTTTTGTATCATCCTGCCAGGCCTCTTCAGGCGGCCCAATTATGTCATAGTGGTGATCACTTTTGGGTGCTTGCAGATGGAATACTGGTAATCTTGACAAACCATCTGAGTTAAAGCTTTTATCTTCTGCTCATGTATGATCTTGAAATCATACCCTTGGACGAGGACAGCCCAACGAGCAAGGTGTCAATCTGGATCTTTCATGTCTCTTAACCAGTAGAGTGACGCATGATCCATGACTACCTTGAGGTGTACTCCAATATAAATAGCCAAAAGTGCTTGTATGCTCTTCTTACTGCAAAGCATTTGTGTCCAGTAACTGTACAGTTTCTTTCTGATTTATTTAAACTTTGTGCAATACTCTATTAATAGGAACACCCCATCTTCATCCAGTTGTGATAAAATAGCGCCAAATCCCACATCACTGGCGTTGGTGTACAAGTATAAGGTCTTGTTAAAGTCTTGATAGAGTAATATTGATGACTCTACCAATTGTGCCTTCACTCTGCAAATGCCTGATCCAGCTCCAGGCTCCATTCAAACTTCATCCCTTTAGTCAGCAGGTAGGTAAGGGGCGCCGCCTATTCTGAAAAATTGAGATAAACTGCAAGTAGTACCCCACCATTACTAGGAAAACTTGAACGTGACTCATACTCTTTGGTAGCTCCATTGTCATGATTGCATTTACTTTCCTGTACTGAGGCTTAATTTCAAATAAAATAATCTCATTACCTTTGAACTCTATTATTTAAGAAAGTACACTTGTTTCTATTCAGTTTTATGTTGGATGCATGCAGCCACATGAAGAGCTCCCATAGGTTCTGCAAGTGTTCTTGAAATGTGCAATTGACATTGTAATGTCGTTGAGGTATATCAATATACTAAATAACTTAAGATCACTGAAGATGTAATCTATTTCTTGTTGGAAGGTTGCAGGGTCGTTGCAGAGCCCATGAGGCATCCTAGTGGTTCCAAACAAACCATGGCTTCTGATTAAGGCGCATTTTGTATAATCCTCAGGCAAGAGCTCTAATTGCCAGTAGCCATTGGCTAAATTAATTGGCAATTTTTTGAGCCAATTAGGCTTTTTAAAGCATCATTGATGTGCAGCAGCGGGTACAAGTCCTTCTTGATTATCATGTTTATGTGGCAGTAATCCATGACTACCCTGTGGGTCCCATCCTTCTTGCACACCAGCAACAAAGGAGATGTCCATGTGCTCTTGGATGGACGTATAGCCCAGCTTCAGCTAACTGGTTAACCTCTTGTGCAATGACTTTAACCTCTGTCTTCAAACGGCAGTAAGGTTTGGACTTGAAGGGATAGCAGAACTGGTGTTAAGCTTATGGACCTCCCCTTTGCACGGGACATAGTCATTAGTGCTGTTACATTAGATTTTACTAAATTTTTCCAGTAATTAATCCAACTCTTTTTGCTGCTATGGGATCTTATCCTCAAACCTGAGTTTGTCAAAACCTCCTACTGCATTTATAGACTTAATATCCTGGCAACTGGTCAGTTGGTCCAGTGCTACAACTTGTACCTTTTAACTAATATTGGTTGGGTAGTGATGTTCCCCAAAATGATGCTTAGCTCTCCAGAGTAGGTGGTATTTTAGAATCCTGGTAATACTCTGGGCTCTTGATCTCTGATTCTGTCTAAACTGTACACTTTTAGGATGGTGTCAGGAGGAATCTTAACACTGATATACAAGGTCATTCTTCATTAATCCCCTGGTCAAATCTCTTTGCTTCACATGAACTCAGAGGAAGTCCTACCTCTGCACTCACAGTAGGTGGAAGTTTCTTTACACATTTCTCGGTCAAATGTAATAAACGGGATAGATCAATTGGTCTGTTCCAACCAAGCACATACACTGTTTTTGTGGTTTAAAAATCTCATCCTTGAACTCTAAGAGAAGTTTTTAGCCAAAGGTGCTAACCGTGCTAGTGGTGAAGTTGATTTTTTCCCCAAACATCAGTAGAAACTGTGTCCCAATTAAGATATCATAGTGTTCAATGTCCAATACTAATGCATGTGCCATCAAGACCATATTCCCAAAGCATAAATACAAAGAAGAATATGATCCTAAGGCATGAGTTGTAAGGAGAGTGTCTATAACTCTCCTGTTTTCAGCGTGGTGGTGCATGGTGCACAGAGCCAATGCAGGGAAACTAGCCGTTAATAATACAGCTGCTAGTGCCCAGCATAGGGTGCTAGAACAATAACAGTTTAAACAAAGAAACGCTAGAAGTAACCAGCCAAAAGTCTCACAGTACACATGGAGAGAAGGGGTAAACGACCCAGGCTGGAGGATACCTGGGTGAACCAACAGTACTCAAGGTGAGAATTGTATTGTGTTTATAATGGCAAGGTTAACGGAGCATGTGACCTTGTTGGGATTTTTGCCCATATTCCCAGCCTGCTAGATTACCTGGTGTCCCTAGGGGAAAATTCCCTAAAGTGAAGTGAATCAGAAATTGGTTGACCCAAATTTTGGAGGAACTACGTTTGGAATTTAGGATATTCGCCTGGTTGTATCCATTGTGGATCAATCCAGATGAATACCTAATATCTCATCGGGCGGAGCAGCTGATGAAATAGGGGAATCTGATAGTGATTAACTATCAGTTGTACTGATTGAGATCAGTCAGGTTTCATCACCAACTGATTGGGAATGTATGGTGAGTTGCAAGGCGAGTGATGCCACCTGCAACTAGCAAATTGATTGGTTGGTGAAGTGACCTGCCATAATGGGTAAAAAGTCCCATTACCTAAGCAGGTCGCTAGCCAATTATGGTTGATTCTCTTGGATTGAGAGGAAAACATTAGGGACACGTTTCCAACTCTTTCTGTTTGAGGTCTCAAGGTTGTCCAACAATGGAATCCTAGCCAGGATGGGGAAGACCATCGCTGCTGAGACAAGGAAGAGTGATTCAATGGCAACAGCTACTGTTTCATCAAAGAGGTGTCAACTGAAGGTTAGATGGCTGAATCCCCTATAAATTCCCTAGGATTCACTATAATAAAGGATATAGATAAAAACAGATACAAATTAATACATTAGAACATTATTAGTTTTATTGTAGATTTGGTTATAGTTAGACTATCAGCATCCAGTGTGAAGTTTCATCTCAAGGATATTATTTCTGAAGGCGATAATTGGTAGACTCTTAGAAGAAGAGTAGAGATCTGAGCGGGGATCTAGAGACAAAGGGAATCATGACTAGGGGATCGCTGCTGACTGTGTGTTGGGCTGAAGGAAACTGTCATCAGAGGATCTTGACGAAATTGAGTGGACAGTTATATAGGGAACGAATCCCTACAAGTATGACTATTGAGTATTTAATTGGAAATACCGGCCAAAGCATTAGGCCTAAAAATAGTTCTTACTCAATTACGGATAAGAGTCTCCATACTATTATTGGATCATATATTCTTACAACGTGAGGTGCACAAGGAAACCAAATCTGTGCAGTAAAAAGATTACTAGGGTTGACAACCAATAATCAAATCCTTAAGTAAATTTTTACAAGTTGGTGCTTACTACAGGGGTAGTTGAGTAGAAGAATCTATCAATAATGTCGTACAAAGAAGAGATGTGCAAGTTGTGGACTGAGATCGCCACATTGAATCAGAATGCCTCAAACTCTGCAGACCACCAGGATTTTGTGGCCTTGGAAGAGCGAGTTACCAAGGTGGAGGAAGGAGTTGAAAATGTAGCCAACTTTGGGAACGAGTTACTTGGCAAAGTAAACTCATTAAAGAGGAAAGAAGGAGACCTTGTTTGAGAGGTTCTATTCCTGAAAATGGAACATGAAGTGGATCGCGTTCAATTGAGAAAGTTTGGTGCAGACATTGAGAAGTTGATGAAATAAATAGAGGATTTGAAAGCCCACAGATGTGCATGTGAGACTGATATGGCCAGTGATGCTGAGGAGGGAAGTTCTCAAATGATACTTGGGAAGATGAATGGACCAAGAAATATGCTACCTGCATTTAATGCTATTTTGGAGATGACGCCAGAAGTCACTCCACAAGGGAGCTGAGTAGCCAAACCAAGAGAATCAGCCCAAAATAACTCGGAGGAATTCAAAGCAACACCTAAATTGCCCACATTCCATTGGGATAACGCCCCAGCGTTTTCCAACTTTTTGACATGACCATAAATGGATACAGAGATCGTCAGAAGGCGTTGACGGTCATGAACTGTTTGGACACAGACTGCATGAACCTAGTGTTACCCCACTTGGAGGGGGACAGCTGGTCTTATGCCAAGGCTAAAGCAGCCATAATGAAGGAGTTTGGGAGTCCAATCCATATGTCAAAACGCAAGCAAGAATTTATGGGAATTCAATTCCGTAAAGATGAGTCTCTTGCAAGCTTTGCAGATTGATTTTATCAGGAGTTGCGGATCCTGGCTGGAGCAAAGGTGTTAGATGACTATGATGCAAGAATCGCTTTGCAAGCAGCCCTTCAGCCCTATCGCAATTTGCATCAAATGATGTCTACTGTATTTGCAACCAAAATAACTACCTTGCAAATGGTAGATAACCTGAAGATTCTGGGAGCGACGTTTGATGCCCCCAGATAGAAGCTTTAAGTCCAATCCAGTCCAAAATCTGAATCCCATAAAGGGAAGCGAAGGAGCAAAGGAGACTTTTAACTAAACTGTGCAGGGAAATAAGCCTGAGGATTTCAAACGGTTAAATAAGAAAGAAAAGGTCTGCTTCCAGTGTAGTGGGAAAGGGCATTTCGCCACACACTGCAAAAAGCTGAAGTATCAAATTAACGTGGTCCAGGCTAAAGAGACAGCAGTAGCTTAAGATTCGGAAAAGGTCCCGCTGCCTAGACAAGGAACAGTCTAGAGCGGCGGAGAAACCTATTCCTCCCAATATCATGAATGAAGAGATAGATATTAGTGATCTGTTTGTGGATGACAAACAGGATCAGCTATATCAAGTGGTCAACATGGATACAAACGCCATGACCAGAGCTGGGGCAAAGAAGATCAACCCCAAGATAGTTCAGGAAGTTGCCTGGCCATACGCCCAACAACTGGTGGAGAAGATTCAGACCGCTGAGAATCCTGATGAGTTAACCGATGTTTGCTTAAATGAGACTAATCTGTTGATTCCCCTTGGTGCAATTAGGGAATCGTTTCCTGAATTATCAGTGCAGATCATTCATACCCTAGATTCAGCTAATAACACCACAATTAACTCAGTAAATACTCCATTACAATACTACAAGTGTACATATATAGATATTCAGGCGAATTGAGTGAGAATGTGGGCAATAGTTGACAGCAGAGCGCCCATCAATATTATGTCAACCAAGCTGGTGAAGAAGATGAAGATCTCTATGGACTTGGAACACAAGAGAGAATATGGAACAGCTGGGCTGAACACCACCGTTTCCTGTGGAGTGTATAGTGCACTGCCACTACAATTTGTGTTATTGGTGGTATCCGCGCCAGCGATGGTTTTGGCAAACCAAAACTACAATATCCTGATCAGAATGGAGTTTCTGCGGAAATATGGAGTTAAATGTAACTTTGAGGATAATACGTTGACCATCCTGGGTCAAAAGTTACCATTGGTATACCAGAAGAACCATGAAGTTCCATTGAACTGGAGAAATAACTTCATTAATCTGATATACAATGACGGCATTGTACCGATTCAGTACCAATTAGTTGGTAGGAAGCAACAGGAGATGCCGGTGAAAATCCTAGAAAACTGGGATATCCCTTGAGGATCAAGAAGGAGAAAACCATACCAGCTGGATTGCAGATGATAATTGACACAGGGTTGGCTTTAAAGATTCTGGAGCTGTTGTATGGAGAAGTAGGAAGCCCCTGGAAGAAGTCCAGAGTGGAGCCATGGGTGGCTCCTGGGATAATCATGCTGGGCCATGGAGAGATACAAGTTCTCTTGGCGAATTTAAGCAAAAAACTGATGAAGATTAAGAGGAATCAAATCATTGCATTTATTCATTTAATCCCAATGGCAGAATTGAGATGATTCCATGATTTTGGGTCTCTTGAGGAAATGGGATTACCAGCTGGAGTGGCCAAAAGCATCAACCTATCAGTTGATCAAGAGCAGCTCGCAGATCTTCTGGAAGGGCAGAAGGAAGAGGTGCTCAAATTATTTGAAAGATATCGGGAAGTATTCACTCAGGACAATCACAATTTGGGATGCGAACAAGGCGTAATTCATAAGGTCGACACTGGGGAAAATCTACCAATAAGAATGAGACCAATCCAAAGATTGAAAGCTGCTAAAGCGGTAGTGGAAGATGAGATCAGCAAACTAGTAAAGCGTGGGCTTCTAGTTCCATCATCAAGTCTCTGGGCAAGCCCAATTCTGATTTTAAAGAGAGAAAGTTGGATCAAATTGGGTAATGATTGAGTATTGGAGGCTTAATAAAATTATGAAGAAGGATTTGTATCCCCTACTGAGGATTGATAATGTGCTGGATCAATTAGGAGAAGCGAAGTATTTCTCCACAATGGACCTAATCTTGGGATACTGGCAGATCGACCTGCCAGAAGAAGACCAAGAAAAATGTGCGATTATCACTGCACAGAGGTTATACCAGCCAACTAGGATGCCCCAGGGTCTTTGTAATGCACCCACAACATTTCAGAGGGCCATGTACGCGATATTGAGTGACCTGAAGTTGTCATGTATTCTGTTATATCTGGATGATATCAATGTGTTCAGTAGAACCTTTACTGATCACCTGAACCACTTGGAAGAAGTTTTTAAGAGACTGTCTATGGCTAACCTGAAGATCAAGCCACGGAAGTGCCACTTCTTCAAGAAGGAACTTGAATACCTGGGATTTGTGATTATGCAAATGGATTGCAGCCGCAACCCCAGAAGATAGAAGCTATAGAGTGCATGACTGTGCTGAAGAGTGTCCAAGACATCCAAGTATTCCTTGGGATGGTCAAATAATACAGAAGATTTATTCAGGACTTTGCCTGAATAGCTGAGCCTTTGTTTCATTTATTAAAGGATCCTAAAAAAGGATTCATATGGAATGAAGAGGCCCAGGACTCCTTTGATGAATTACGCCATTATCTGAAAAATTCGCTGATCCTAAAATACTAATTTCGATTAAGAGTTTATCATTCAAACCAATGCTTCATTGATGGCGATCGGCGCCATACTGAGCCAAGTAGATGAACTTGGGGACAAACATCCAGTGGCATATGTGAGCTGGACACTCTCAGCCACTGAGAGAAATTACACTGTGACTGAGCGTGAATGCCTTGTGGTTATTTATGCCTGTAAGCAGTTTTGGGTGTATGTCCACAGAACGCACTTTAAGGTGGTGATGGACCACTCTTCGCTGCATTGGCTGAACAATTTATGGGAACCTGAATGATGACTGGCCCGATGGGCACTTAAGCTTTAGGCTTATGATTATGAGATAGTCCACCAAGCGGGGGCTTCTCACCAGAACGTGGATGGATTATTGCAGTTATCAATGGTCCAGTTGGTATATCCGCAGGTGGATGAGCTATTCCAGAGAATAGTCGAAGGAAAATTGAGGACAAGCCTTGAGAAATCTAAGGTGCACTTTGGAAAGCAATGGAAGACACCAAGATCATGGATGGACAAGTATTCAAGATGATAAATGGGAAATGGCTATTATTTCTGAAATCATCAGAAAGAGCAGCAATAGTTCAAGCCGCTCATAAGGTTGTCAGGCATGGAGGCCTGAGAAAAACGACCAATAATTTTTGCCAGTATTATTACTGGGAATCTTTTTACTATGATGTTGTGGATCATCTGGCTTGTTGCATGGAATGCCAATTGCATAAACCACATAAGAATATAACTGGATACCAACTGGTCCAACCTGGATTTTCATGGCACATGGTGTCTATTGACATGATGGGATTGTTGGCGATGAGTACAGGAGGAGTGAAATACATCATAGTAGCCATCAATCATCTGATGAGATGGGTTGAAGCAAAAGCATTAACCCGAGTTGACGCTACCAGTACTGTGAGATTCACCCTGGATCAAGTAGCATACCAGCATGGATGTCCACAAGCTATACTGAGCGATAATGGGACCAACTTCACATCTCATATGATCCTGAGGCTAAACAAAATAATGGGGATCCGGGGAGTTGTGTCAGTACCATACCAGCCGGAGATGAACGGACTGGTAGAACAGGTCAATGGGATGCTGGCCGCGATGCTGAGGAAGCTAGTTGTAGGGAGAACTTCTGCATGGGGAACATACCTGAGTTTGATAAATGTTTGCATACAACATCAGTCATCATATGGTGATGGGAAAGACGCCGTTTGAATTACTTTACAGGAGGAAGGCCGCATTGCTGCTGATATTATATTTGGTAGTAATACCTATGTTGGGGATGAGTACCGAATAATACCTAAACTGACTGACAAGTATCCTGATTGATATACAATTGCAAGCATTTGATACTACCTTAAAGAAAAGGATACAAGCAAAATCGATGGATGATAAGAACTGACCACCATCAGAAGAATATCAAATAGGAGAAAGAGTCACCTATTGCAATATGCATGGTTTCAGATGAAAAACAAATTGGATGCATTATGGTTGGGTCCGTTCAAAGTAATTGTTAAGATGGCGACTGATGCTTACTCCATCAAGAATCTCTTGGATGGAAGAGTAGTAAATTGAGTTTGAGCTAAGTATCTAAAGCGTTGGATTGAAGAAAAAAATAAAAGAGTTTCTGAAGGACTGATGAATTATTAAGTTGGTCATGTCCTGATGATTAGGTCAAGTTCAAAAAAAGGACCTCTGAACCAATCTAGATGGTTAAGTCCAAAAAAAAGGACCTCTGAACCATAGAAAACTGGTAGGTTTAAGTGCCCAGGATCCAGTTTGGGGGAAAAGAAGGACCTCTGAACTGAGACAAGGTCAAGTCCCATTAGAAAAAAAGGGAAATAAAAAAAATTGATAAAAGATATTGGAAAAAAAGATTTTTAAATGCATAGAAAAAAAGCCAATATATTTCCATAAATTTTATCTCTATTGGTCATCCTCAGTACAGGGATGATTCCGCCTATGTCACCTCTTGGGGGAGGGAGGATGAACTGTGGTAGGAAGAAATAGCCCATCAAAATTGATATGTAATTGGACACTTGCAAGGGCGAGACCTACATGAAAACACATTTGTTGAGCGGATGCTGAGCCCTGAGAGAATGTGACTATGGGAAGGGAAATTGATATGTCAGAAGAAGCCAATTATGAAACCCCAGAGAGGGGAGGAAAACAGTAATATAGGAAGAGGCAATTGGTGAATAGCCCCAAGTAATCCCAATAAGGCACCGGCGCCGGAAGATTTGCCTTGAGCGCCTGCTGACAGGCCTCATCAAGAACACCAGATTTTGAGCCAGCAGCGAAGAAGGAATACTCAAGGGGGTTGTTGAATCATGCCTCAATTAACACCATCAACGGAAGATAGCAATAATAAGCTCTAAAGAAGAGGTAGTCATGTAAAGAGCGGATTGCATCTTGTAAATGATGACTATGGGCTTCGCGGAAGCTGAAGCTGAATGACCAATGGAAGCCAGGCGAGGCTGGAAGCTTCATTGACCAACTTTGAAGAACTCAACCAGCAAAGTGGAGAGCATAAGCAGCAGTATCCCAATCCAGAAGGTTGTCCATATCAGAGGGATTCAGCACTAATGTCAACGCCTCAGTAACCTGGGCCTGAAGTTCAGCATAGGGGAGCTCGAAATGTATGCTGTTCCCAATTGAAAGCTCAGAAACCAGCACAGTGGGTTGGTAGAATTGCCCAAGTTGGAAGAGGAACTCAGGGAGCAAATCTGAACCAGCCAAGAACGAACAATCCAAAGCAACTGGCATAACATCCAGAGCATCGATGATGATGTTTGGAGCATCAGCAAATGGAGCTGAATACAGGAGGGTTTTGAAGTCCAACTAGGGGATTGACTTCAAGGGAAGAGTTGGCTGAGAGTTGTTCAAAAATGATGGCACGCCTGGTTTCAGAGGGATTAGTTACCATTTCTGGCAATTTGATGGAAGGACTAGCTCCTTGCACCAGACTAGGCGTATGAGTCCTGGAAGGACCATAGAAGAGGTTCCATCAAGCATCCCAACCCATCTGCTGGAAGAGGCGGAGGTCCAAATCTGACAGACTGTTAAGAAGTTGCTGATAGCGGGATTCTGAGTTCAACATATGAGAAGGACTAGAGGGGGGATGTTGGACTTATATAGAAGTTAACATTATGCACTCTATAATTCATTAGGCTCCAATTTTGGGAAATTAATTTCAAAAATTAATGAGTTAAGCTTTCTGAGGGAAGAATCAAGAATGACTTACAGTCAAGGGTTATGAGCAAAATAACGAGGGCGAATAGAAATAAGTATTCTTAATCAAGCTGTGAAATGAACATCGATGGCAAGAGTCTCCTGTCTAGGATGGGGAGAGAATCAGGAATTCAAGGATGCCGGACCAAGAATCCTGAATATGACAGAGGGTCATATACCCTGATGGGGGAAAACTGGATCCTGGGAATAATATTGTCACAAGTAAATCGATCAGCCCGGCATGACAAGAGGTCATGGGGACTGCACTCTGAGTAGGCAGTAGCGAGGAGGAAGAGGAGGAATGCCATATGCCAAAGGTTGTCCTGAGCAGCGTTGAGTATTGATGAGTGTACTCCACTTGAACCAATGAAGTATTTGATCAGGTGTCCAAAGCGGTGTTCCCATGCCCAGTCCTTATCTCGCTGGAAATCTAAGCAAGAGGGGGGATTTGTTGGGATTTTTGCCCATATTCCCAGCCTGCTAGATTATCTGGTGTCGCTAGGGGAAAATTACCTAAAGCGAAGTGAATCAGAAATCAGTTGACCCAAATTTTGGAGGAACTACGTTTGGAATTTAGGATATTCGCCTGGTTGTATCCATTGTGGATCAATCCAGATGAATACCTAATATCTCATCGGGCGGAGCAGCTGATGAAATAGGGGAATCTGATAGTGATTAACTATCAGTTGTACTGATTGAGATCAGTCAGGTTTCATCACCAACTGATTGGGAATGTATGGTGAGTTGCAAGGCGAGTGATGCCACCTGCAACTAGCAAATTGATTGGTTGGTGAAGTGACCTGCCATAATGGGTAAAAAGTCCCATTACCCAAGCAGGTCACTAGCCAATTATGGTTGATTCTCTTGGATCAAGAGGAAAACATTAGGGACACGTTTCCAACTCTTTCCGTTTGAGGTCTTGAGGTTGTCCAACAATGGAATCCTATCTAGGATGGGGAAGACCATCGCTGCTGAGACAAGGAAGGGTGATTCTTCAGAAATGGCTGCTGTTTCATTGAAGAGGTGTCAACTGAAGGTTAGATGGCTGAATCCCCTATAAATTCCCTAGGATTCACTATAATAAAGGATATAGATAAAAACAGATACAAATTAATACATTAGAACATTATTAGTTTTATTGTAGATTTGGTTATAGTTAGACTATCAGCATCCAGTGTGAAGTTTCATCTCAAGGATATTATTTCTGAAGGCGATAATTGGTAGACTCTTAGAAGAAGAGTAGAGATCTGAGCGGGGATCTAGAGACAAAGGGAATCATGACTAGGGGATCGCTGCTGACTGTGTGTTGGGCTGAAGGAAACTGTCATCAGAGGATCTTGACGAAATTGAGTGGACAGTTATATAGGGAACGAATCCCTACAAGTATGACTATTGAGTATTTAATTGGAAATACCGGCCAAAGCATTAGGCCTAAAAATAGTTCTTACTCAATTACGGATAAGAGTCTCCATACTATTATTGGATCATATATTCTTACAACGTGAGGTGCACAAGGAAACCAAATCTGTGCAGTAAAAAGATTACTAGGGTTGACAACCAATAATCAAATCCTTAAGTAAATTTTTATAGACCTCCTTGAAGAGGTTTGTTCACAGGATTGTTAGAAAAAGCATAAATCAAAATGGTAAAACGGGGAAATTTTTAATTGGGAAGTCAACCAAAGGAATGTTGGTTGGGGAAAACATATTTAAACTTGGATGGGGAATATGGGGTGTGCTGCAGTGGGCCCAAGCACCAACCCATCAATAGGGCAACGCTGCCATCTGAATTAGTAAAATAAGCCAAAACCAACTTCACTCAATTGATTCATTGAAGTTGGATTCGACCTGGACGTGTTGTTTCATAAATGGAATGGGTTTCAAAACCCCGTTACTCGATGAACTGAATGGTATATCCATGTTAATTCAGTAGACCGTCCATTTTAATGGCTGGACCAACATAAGGGGTTGGGCACTTGGAACCCCACTAGTATCAACCTGGGCATATTTTGCCATACCCAGCGTTGGTCTAGAGTGTGATTCAGGTTTGGGAGGCCCTTTAATTTCACCTTCTGGGCCTCCTGGCGCCCAGCCTTATCCTTGGGGTTAGTCCCCACTATGATGTCATGGGACCATGACATTACCCTCTCCTCCCAACGGGGCTCAACCCCCCCTCCAGGAGCTTGCGCAAGGGAAAAGTTCTTGTGGGCTGGGGGCCAACTTCATAGCAACAATGGTCAGTTTGGGTTGAGATCCAGCGGCCTAGGAGAAACACTTGTGGAAGGCTTCAATCAGATTTTGGACATGTACACATTCGCGCGCTGGGACCCAACTGTTCTCTGCAGTGTTAAAACCCTTCCAAGATACCAGGTACTCAAGTCTTCTTTTAACATGGCGGGAGTCTACTATTTCTTCCACTTCCCACTCTGGCGCCCCATCCATGAGATAGGCCTCAGGAGTCTATGGTGGGGGGCCCTCAAACAACGTCATTTTGCTCTCATGAAAGACAGAGAAGATCTGAAATGAAGAAGGAATATCTAACTGGTAGGAGGCATGGCCTACCTTTCTAACAACGTGGTAAGGGCCAATCCTCTTTGGTACCAGCTTCTTGCATGGCTGCTTGATAGGGATGTTACAAGCATCAAGCATCACGAGATCCCCTTCTTTGTACGCTGGACCCACTCAGCGCTTACCATCATTGTTCTCCTTATAAACTTGCATTGCCGCCTCTAAACTTGTGGAAACCCACTGGTGGACCTTTTGATAGTCTTGGAAAAGTCCACCACCTCTTCAACCTTGGATCCACAGCTGGGCTCCATGTTAAAGGTGGGGTTAAAGATGTGGCTGGCAAAAAAGGGGAACAACTGATCGAGGAGTGCAAAGTGTTGTTGTAGCTAAATTGGGCCATAGGAAGGTGAGAAACCCAATATGAATGATCCGCGGCGGTGTAACACCACAGGAACTGTTCCAAGCACTGGTTCACTCGTTCAGTCTGCCCATCTGATTGGGAGTGATAGGCAGCTGAATGGCATGGGCGAATCTGAAGAATCTTACACAACTCTTTCCAAAAGACGGAGGTAAACTGGGGTCCCCAGTCACTGATAATCTCTTGGGGAACCCCATGGAGCGCTAACACATGAGCGACGAAAGGCCTAGCCATCTCAGCCGCGGTTATTATAGTTCTGCAATGAATAAAGTGGGAAAACTTAATAAAACGGTCCACCACCACTATGATGGCATCATAATTATCAGAAACAGGTAATTCCACAATGAAACCCTCTAATAGGGAAGTCCAGGGCCCATCAGCCTTCTGGAATGGTACCAACGGCCCCGCTAAAAGGTTGACAATTTGGTTTCATCTGATTGCAGATCAGGCACTCTTTACAATACCAACCCACCTGAGCAGGCAAGCCCTTCCAATTGTAGGTGCGACATATCAACTCCAAGGTCTTTGCTTTCCCAGGATGACCGATGGTGATTCCATCATGATGGTCCTGAATGATTTCCAGGCGCAGTGGGCCAGCAGGAATCCATAGGCGCCCCTGAAACCACACTATCTCATCCTTTACGTGATAGCCCCTGGATAGATCCTCTTGATTTAAAGCGCTCTTTGCAAGTACTATAGTATATTTGGCTGATAGCAGCTGAGAAAGGACTACCTTTCTGAACATACCATATTCCTCCGCATTTTCCAGAGGTGCAAGCGCTGGCCCGTTGGCCAGGGGAGAGGGAAGTTGAGACAAAGTTTTATTTGGCACAGTCAACTCCTGTGTGTTATGAACTTCTACCTCCTTTGGATCAGGAGCTAAAGCAGGGTTGCGGCTTAAAGCATCCGCCAAACCATTATCCTTGCCCTTGGTGAACTCATAAGAAAAGGCAAATTGGGCAAGGGTCTCATGCCAACGGGTCTGCCGTGGGGTTAGGACATGAGGGGCGCAGTAGTACAGCAAGGCACGGTGATCTGTACTTATTTAGAATAGTTGGGTAGAGCCATGCAAGTGGTGACGCCAATAAGTCAGAGCCTCCACCACTGCTAGTAACTCTTTATCATAAACGGCATAATTCAACTCAGGCAAAGACATTTTCCTAGAAAAATATCCCGCTGGATACTCTATCCCATCTTCGCCTACTTGTAACAAGGCAGCCACTATGGCGAAGTTGGAAGCATCAGTAGACACAATGAACTCTTTATTGAGGTCAACATGGCGAAGAACTGACGTGGACAACAGGGTGCACTCCACTGCTTGGAAAGCATCCTCCAAATGAGGGGCCACTGAAGCACTTTTGCACCGCTATTCTTATATAAGGGAGCTGCCACCTCAGAGAGGTTGGGTGTGAACTTCTTGAGAAACGTACACGTCCCCAAAAAGCTCCTCAATTCCTTGACTGAGATGGGGGTGGGCCACTCACGAATAGCCTTCTCCTTGTCTGGAGTTATCATATAGCCTTGGTCAAAAATGACGTTGCCCAGAAAAGTGACCTGGGACTTGAAGAATTCACACTTGCTGATCTTTAGCGTGAGGTGGGCTGCTCTTAACCTCTCCACCATTTGCCAAAGATGTACTGCATGGGACTCATGGTCAGAGGAAAACAACAGAATATTGTCCATGTAGGCAACCGCGCATACCCCTAACAAGTCCCCACAACGCTGCATCAATGCGGTGTTGAAAGTTAGCAGGGGCATTCTTAAGCCCAAAGGGCATGACCCGAAACTGGAATTTCCCTTTTCTGGTATGGAATGCAGTTAACCACTCTTGTCCCTTTTTAATACAAATCTGATTGAACGCATTGAGGCAATCCAGCTTGGAGAAGACCTTCGCCTTCTCCACATAGCGCGCAATCTGGGAATTCAAAGGGATGGGATAGAGGTCTGGTACAGTAACGTTGTTGAGGTTCCCATAGTCTACGCATGGGCGTAGATTACCATCAGCCTTCTCAACAAAAGAAGCGGGGAGCAAACAGGGGAGGTGATAACTTTTTGGGCGGATATGGCCTATTTCTGCTGAATGATTTGCGCAGGGTTTATTTATTGAGCAACGGCCAAACAATATGGAGATCGTAGGTCCCTCAATTAAATATAATAAACTTATATAAAAATATGAGGCAATCGCCTCAATGTCGCTACTATTTATTTTAATATGATCTTAACTGGCAGACCTTCTCTCCATACATTCTCTCTTCTTCTTCCTACTCACTTCTTCTTTCTTCTACTAAACAACCTCCCCCTCCTTCTCTCTCTCGCTCAACCTTTAACCCTCAGTATTCCTCAACGGATTCAACACATTTCGCTTAGTAATTCTCAATTCGCTATCAATGTAGAGTTCGTTTGGCCCTCAAGGCTTCAACAAAATTCCTTCAATTACCAAACCCTAATTGAATCGCTCAATTCACCTTGCATTGCTCTAACCTATTACTCACCCTAAGAGCCTTCCCCCCCCCCCCCCCCCCCCCCCCCCCCCCCTCTCTCTCTCTTCACATCTAACTAATGATTCACCAAAACACTCGCTTATCACCCAGTCATATTAAAATCTCAACATTAACCCCCTTGACTGGATGATAAGTGCCTATTGCTTGTAGGCCCAAAGAAAATTCGCGTGTACTCAGTTGATTATCCGACCACCTGCAGGTGCCTTAATGGTGTATGCATCAGCCCCAGTCTTCTCAATGATTTTAAATGGTCCACTCCATATGCTGGCGAGCTTGTTCCTTCTTCCAAACCCATGTTGGTGTGAAACAGGACCAATAACCCTACCCTGAACTATGGAAGACTGCTGCATCTACATTGATCAGCCGCATGATCCTGAATCTTCTTGGCAAGATTAGTTGAATATGCCCTTAATTTGGAGTTTAATCAACGCATTTGTTAAGGTATACAAATAGCGGTGGGGTTTGGCTTTTCCAGTATCCTCCACACAGGAGTAAAGCAATGCAGGCAGCACTGGATGTCGTCCATAGAGCAATTGAAATGGACTCTTACTGGTTGCTGAGTGGTAGCTGATATTGTACGTGAAGACAGCGGTGGATAAAAGGGTGCTCCAGTCTGATAGCCGCTCATTTACAAGATTGCGTAGAATATTTACCAAGGTCCCATTGACCCGTTCTGCCATACCGTTAGATTCAGGGTGGTAGGGGGTAGTTAAAACCCCGAGGATTGCCATGAGCTCATTCAACTTAGCCAATATATGTGATGTGAAATTGGTTCCATTGTCCATAAGGATAAATTGCGGACAACCATGGCACTGTATAACGCACTTTAGTATGAACTTGGCGGTAGTGACAGCCCTAAATCCTTGATAGCCCTTGCTTCCACCCATCTTGTCATATGGTTGATGGCAACTATTATATATTTGGAGCAGTTTGCGCCAATTGGCAGAGGCCCCACCACATCTAACAAAACTGTATGACATGCAAACTGAGGCTTAACTAATTGGTATGTGGTTTTTCAATAGAATGGTTTCTCCACTTTGCACTGATGGCAACAACCAACTGTCTCAAGAACATCATAGTGCATACTCTCCCAATAGTAGTGAGGTCGCAAGAACTCCAGCATCTTTTTCAACCCTCCATGACCTACCACCCTATGGGCATCCATAATGATCTTAGGCCTGGCAGAGGGTTTTGGAAAACTCAGCGCCAATTCCCCCATCTGCTTATATATTTCCCTGTTGCGCAAGAATGTATCCTGTATAAGGCCATCTAACACTTTGATCACGGGCAGCGGCTCATCATGATATATGCCCGCAATCATTTTTTTGTACATTATATCAGCCACATCTGCTGTAATGGTGACTGTAAGTAATCGAGAAAGAAAGTCCGCATTCTGATGCTTTGCCACCAGCCAATGCGTGATCTCAAAGTCATATGCTTGGAGATTTAAAGCCCATCGTAAGAGTTGCCCTTCAGGTTATCAATGATTCTGTAGCCAGCGCAATGAGGCATGATCTGTTACCACTTTGAATTTCACCCCATGGAGGTAGACCCAGAATTGTTTATATGCATAAATTACCGCTAAACACTCCCACTCAGTCATGGTGTAATTCTGTTCAGGGCCAGTTAAACTGTGGCTGCAATATGCAATGGGGTGCTCCACACCATCCTCGTCTTTTTGTGATAACACAGCCCCTACATCAGAAAGTGAAGCGTCTGTTTGCACAATAAACTCTTTTTCAAAATTGGGGTATTGTAAAACAGGCGCGCTAGCCAACGCAGTTTGTAATACATCAAAGGTGGTTTGACATCAAACCGTCCAGTTGAAGGCAGCATTTTTCTTAAGTAGCTCAAAGAGTGAAGCCCCCAATACAGCTGAAGTTGGGAATGAACCACCGGTTAGTAACCAACCATCCCCAAGAACACCTTGATATCTTGCTTATTGCTTGGTAAATTCATCTTGCAGATAGATTCCACCTTGGACGGCTGCGGACTAAGCCCTTTGGAGTCTACCACAAAGCCAAAGTATTCCAATTGTTCCTTAAAAAAGTGGCACTTTTGGGGCTTAATCTTGATATTAGCTTCAGCTAGGCGGCGGAATACTTGCTCCAGGTGTTCAAGATGCTCTGTGAATGTCCGCGAAAATATATTGATACTGTCAAGGTAGACAATAATGCATGACAGCTTTAGGTCACCCAAAATAGTGTCCGTAGCCCGCTGGAACGTAGCAGGGGCATTGCACAAACCCTGTGGCATACGTGTAGGCTGGAAAAATCCCTTTGTGGTAATTATAGCGCACTTTTCTTGTTCTGCGCTGGCAACTCGATCTGCCAGTACCCTGATATCAAGTCCATAGCAGAGAAATACTTGGCCCCACCTAACCAATATAAAGCATCATCAATCCGCGGAAGCAGGTATGAATTATTTTTCATAATGCTGTTAATTTTCTGATAATCGATTACTACTCAATTGGAGCCATCTTTCTTTTTGACAATGAGCACCAGAGATGCCCAGGGACTCTTTGATGGCTCCAACATTCCCTGTTCCACCAATGTATCTATTTCTGCAGATACAACTTCTTCTGCTGCCTTCGAGCATTGGATAGGTTGTGACCTGATAGGGGTGGTCTCCCGTGTCCACCTGATGCATGACCTCATGAGCGCAACTCAAGTCATGATTGTTAGTGGCAAAAATGCTGAAATATTTATCAAACAGATCCGTCACCCTGTACTTCTGATCCTTTGATAGACCAGTTAGCGCCTCCCATGGAACCACCGTCATTACACTGAAGATGGTTTTTTGAGGCAAGCCAAGGTCTTCCCAGGAACCAAAGTCATGTACCTGGTGGACCTCATCAATAGGAATCAGGTGTAGGTAAGCCACCACTTGGTGCCACTGAACCTTCATCACCTCCTTTTGCAGATTTGCTACCAACACCTTCACTTCCCCCTACCCTGGTAACAATAACCCAGGAGCCACATGAGGTTCAAGCTGTGTGTGTTTATAAGGCCCCACAACCTCTCCATACAGACCTCCTGGTATATCAACTTCAAGCTCTGTGCCAATTATGACCTGATGCCCTGAAGGGATAGTCCAAGCATTCGCAGCTCATAGCGGAATCCCTTTATACTCATAAATCTGGTTTGGAAGCATTTGGGTCTTCTGCTTCATCCATCGATATCTTACAGGAATCACACCATTGCTGTAGGCAAAATTAATTTTCCCGGAGCGGATTGGGTCCTCTGGGACTCCGCTGGATGTAAAATAGATAGGTATCTGTTGTCCCAGGATACTGATGGTTTTGTCCGCCATATTAACCACAGCCCCAAAGTGCTGCATAAATGCAGCCCCAATAAACATGTCATAGTGGTCATTAGGCAACACCACAGCTGGAGCAGATATGCCGGCTAACCTGAACCTCAAAGGCAATGAGCTATATGCGCCTTCTGACACAGTACTCTGTGCCCCCGCAGTTCCATAAACTACTTGGTGGTCCACATCTGGCTTCAGCGGAAGCTTAGCCACAATCTTGATGGATATTATATTGACAGGAGCGCCTGTATCAATGATCGCCCAGATTTTGGTATTCTGTACAAATATGTCACAGTAGGTGCATTACAGATAAGAAGAACCCTTGGTGTTCAATACATATACATTCAAGGGTGTTTGATTACCCAGAAAAGTGTACACACCAGCACCAACATGAGGATACTCTTGAGCAATCTTTTCTACAGGAACTGCCACATCCACCCCCTCCAAAGCAGCGACATATGTGGAGGGTTCACCGCTGATTGTACCATTCCGCTCAAGGATTTGCCAGGAATACAGCTTATACGCGTCTTGGCGGAACCCCATGTCCATATTATTGGGGTCTCTACTTTGGTTTGAGGCCAGAAGGTGGTAAGGGATCTGTTGGTACAGTAAATCCTCAGAGTGTGCCCCGGAGGTGATACAGGGTGATTCATGATGTACATCAGGGTCAATTACAATTGAATTAGCGGAAGCAGAGCATCCCATCTCTACTCCACTCGCCCTTTTCCCTGTTCATATGTAACAAAAGATACTGCGTGGACCCTTGGTTTGGCCTGACAACTAACTGCATAATGACCTGTTTGGCCATACGAGAAACAAGCGTTTGGGGCCGGCACTCATCTCAGAATCACCCCAGAAGGTCTATGTCTACTATTGAACCACGCTTTATATGGGACCCAGGATAAACGGTTTGATCATAATAGGGACGTAGAGGACACACCCATGAGTTAAGTGGCTGAGGAGTGACCCACAGATTACCCTCATATTGGTGAGATCCTTTTTTTAGAGGAATATCCGTGGCAGATACAGGATCCTTCCACTCCACATTGGGAGCACTAAAGGTGGCGGATAAATGGCGTAAATGATGAATGATTTTGAGTAACACCGCATCCTCCTGAAGGGTGTACGTCATAGCATTATGCAATTCATGGTAGGGCTTGATAGCTGCCGTCATTGTTATGCCCACCTCCTCATTAGATAAAACATTGGCACCCAACAACACATGAGCCTCATTAGTGAATTGCTCTGCAAACTGTATTAAAGACACATTTTTGAAAAGATATTGTTAAAAAGTCCGCCTTGCTCTGAGCCATTTTCACTTTGCCCCCAAACAGGCGAATTACAGTCTCCTTCACCTCTTGGTAAGCTATAGTACTGTCTTTTTATAATAAGTAACTTGATCAGCACCTGAAACAATCAATGCAGATAACAATAGTTTAGCTTTTCGTTGATCAGAAGCCCCCTCTATGGCAAATTCAAATTGCTTGAAAAACTAATGTATGTTACCATCACGGTTAAATGGGGGCAGCCTAGCACTGCAGATTTCCTTTTCCTTAACAACCCTATCTAATTTATACTCTGCACAGTCTAGCCACTCCGTTGTGCTGCTCAAGAGGTTGGCAAGTTGGTTGGCATGGTCACCTATCAGGAGCAGTTGGCGGAAGGCATGGTTGAGCTGCTCAGTAATATTCTTATTCTCATGAAAAAGCACTTTTTGCGCCTGAAGTAAGGTATCCAAAGCAAGCTTCAGTTCCCCATTTTGAATTATTTTAACCACCGGGGGTAGTACCCCATCGAAGTGAGCTGGTTGCGCCATAGGTACCATAGATGAAGTTGTAATTAGTTGATCAATGGGCCCCCTGTAGTGAGCACAACTGTTAACTTTTTAGGCAGATATGGCCTATTTCCGCTGAACGATTTGCACAGGGTTTAGCCCACTGAGAAACGGCCAAATGATATGGAGATCGTTGGTCCCTCAGCTAAATATAATAAACTTATATAAAAATATATGAGGCAATCGCCCCAATGTCACTACTATTTATTTTAATATGATCTTAACTGGCAGACCTTCTCTGCTTACATTCTCTCTTCTTTTTTTTTAGTACTAGATGGTCACATTCTCTCTCTCTTCTTCCTACTCAATTCTTCTTTCTTCTACTAAACAACCTCCCCTCCTTCTCTCTCTCGCTCAACCTTTAACCCTCAGTATTCCTCAACGGATTTGACACATTTCGCTTAGTTATTCTCAATTTGCTATCAATTTAGAATTCGTTTGGCCCTCAAGTCTTCAACAAAATTCCCTCAATTACTAAACCCTAATTGAATCGATCAATTCACCTTGCATTTCTCTAACCTATCACTCGCCCTTGGAGCTCGCTTTGCATCAAATTAATAATGTACCAGAACACTAGCTTATCACACAGTCATATTGAAATCTCAACAGGAGGTACGCTGAAAAATCATGCCTTTGGCTAACTGCTCCTTCACCCACACATCTAACGCCTCTTCCTCCCGTAAAGTCAATGGGTAAATGATAGAAGATATCCACACCAGATCCACAGTGAGCTTGAACTCACAGTCATACTTGGAATGATCAGGTAATGCGTCAGCTGATGTCGCATCAAAGGAAGATTCCAAACCCTCCAAACAAGAAGGTAGGGGCATCTCCACGGTGGGCTGCCGCATAGAGGCAAGGCTAAGAGTGTGAAGGTGGGGCCAGTGGTGCAACATGCCTTGAGCGTTATCCTCTGACAAAGGAACAACTAATGTGCGACCATTCTTTAAGGTAAGGGATAAGGTATTCTCTTTCAGGTTGGTTCTAACGTTAAACTTCCGCCACCAATCCACACCCTAATAATAGGGTACAGGAGGTTTTTGATAGCTTGGAAGCGATCAGACAAGTGGCACTTGACAACCTGATAGTTCACTTTCCCAATGATCTTCAGATTGGGAATACCTTGGGACGCCCCTCCCCTAACCATACCACCTGGCAAGTAACTCAGCTCCAGGTAGTAGGCTATGCTCTGGTCCATAAAGTTTTCAGTGGCGCCAGTATCCACCAGAATAGTGGCACTGAGTTTCCCTAAAGGGGAGGAAAGGATAGCAGTCAGTAGAAAACTACCCAGAATGGTCCTTATTTATAGCAGACAGCGCCAGATCATCACCTACAAACTCTTCATCTGTCATTAACATGTCACCCTGATATGATCTTGAATCAAAGAATGGAGAGGGATACTTGGCTACTCTTACTAATGAGTCCACATATCCCACCATATCTTCAGAAGGGGCATAAACATTTTCATATTGCAAACGCAGTTCCTTTTTAACTTCCAGAGTGCTGCGAATCATGGAAGAGGTCACACGGGGATTTTCTGGGGTAATTTTGTACACAGGAATAGGTTCCTTATCTGAGGTATGAGAGAGCAAATATGGTTCAGAGGTATATATAGTGTTTACGTTATAAAAAATTTTTTAGACATGAACGACCATATTCCCATAACAGCAACGAAATGCCTGACATTATTAAAGGCAAACACCCCCAGGGCCATCTGTGCTGATTCCGCTGGCATCGTCTGAACACGCTGTATAAGTAAAACCTGTTTATTAAAATTGAATTTGGTAATTTTGGCAGAAAGTTGGGGAATCATGACTTTCAGACCTTGAAGCATCCGTATCCACCAGGTACAATTATGAAGGGTGGGTACTTTCCAGTTTAAGGCAACCATAATAACGCTGAGATGCTCCAAACTTTGGGGAAAAGAGGAAACAGCGGTGCATCAGACCACAGCTGAAGCCCACAGCCAACTCCCACCATTTACAACTTGGAAAAGTCCCACACAGAAAAAGTTTGTGCACATAAAATTAAGGGGTTGGTTGACTAATGTAAGGAGAGTGTCTATACCTCTCCTGTTCCCAGCGTGGTAGTGCACGGTGCACAAGGACAACGCCAGAGAACTAGCCGTTAGTTCAAAAGTTACTAAAGCCCAGAAGAGGGTGCTGAAGCAATAATAACTTAAGAAGAGAAGGGCAATCCTTATAACAAATAATCCACCAAAAGCGATGTGGTGCACAAAGGAGAAGAGGTAAATGTCCTAGGTTGGAGGTAACCTGGGGGAACCAACGGTGCACTAGGTGAGAATCTAATTGTATATAAAATGGATTTTATAACGTAGTGCGAGACCTCCTCAAAGAGGTCCAAGCACAGTATCATTAGAGATAACATAAGTAAAAATGTAAAAATGGGAAAGTTTTATTTTGGGAAGTCGACCAACAAGGAATGTTGGTTGTGGAGAACATATTTAAGCTTTGTTGGGGAAATTTGGGGTCTGCTGAAGCGGTCCCAAGCACTGATTCACTAATAAGCAAACACTACCATCCAAATTGGTAGAATACACTGAAACTGACTTCACTCAAGTGATTGATTGAAGTTGTATCTGACCTGAACACATAGTTTCATAAATGGAATGGGTTTCTAACTCCCATTCCACAATCAACCAAATCAACTCATCATCATCTATTGAATAAACCGTTCGTTTTAACGCCTGGGCTGATGCAAGGGGCTGGGCATTCTGCACCTCACTAGTACCAACCTGGGAATATTTGGCTTGTACCCAGCGTTAATCTAATGTGTGCTTGAGGTCAGGGAGGGCCTGAAGCTTCACCTTCTGGGCCTCCTGTCACCCAGCCTTATCCTTGGGGTTGGTGCCCACTATCATGTCATTTAACTATGACATGGTGATTACTAAACTTAATAAAACATAAGTACAGACAAAAGGATAAACTTAAGATCCTGTAGAAAGGTTCTTATTAAGATAGAACGTTGAGTGCTTTATACTTCATAGGAATTTATGATGTAGAGTAAATGAGATATTGTAAAATAATTGGAAATTATGGGTTTTGGTATATGGATTTTTCAAGATCCACTAGTCAGACGTCTTCCAACAGCTGCTTTAAATGATTCAACCATTTTCACTAATTCCTGTAACTGCAAGCTCCATCTTGCGGTTGTTACCCTTGAACCTGGAAATTTTAGGCCTTTGTACTAGTCCTTGCTTATGGGTGTTGGCTCATTGTGCTCTCTTTAAATATTGGTTGATTACCCAATTTAGTAATCATCATCTTGACTTCAGGTTTGAGCTATGGTTCTCCTACAATTTGCATCACATCATGGATTCAAGTTACTTTACTATGAGACAATTTATGAGTTTGTTAATATTTGCTTTCAAACCTTAAAGCTCTCACTGGCGTAATTTGGTTCACTCATCATTTTGTCACTGGCAGAGTGTAAATAATTTTGGATCCCAAAGGTATAAAATGGAGTTGTTTTGGGTATCTTTTTGTTTTCATTGAAGGCCAGGACCTTCAAAGACTATTAAATATTAGTCAAATGTAGCCCCAATGGGAATCACTTAGGGTTGCTTCCTACTTAAGGTAATCTCTCAATGGAACTATGCCATTGAGTAAATCTCTGTTCATTTTGAACATGCAGGATCTCTGTATAAAACATGCAAAAATCTCTAGTAATTATAACTAGGAAAAACTGAAGAATCTTTATTTATCAGAAATTGGAGATAAATAGACCATGTGAAATTTAGTATTGCTTAGGATAGACCTCAAGAAGATTAAAGGAAAATGGATATGGAGATCCCTTGATTGATGTGATGGGATTCAAAGGCTTTCAGCGTGCCCAGTCCTTCTTGATTGCAGTAGGAATTTCTGGTGACCTCTGAAAGGCAAAACCTTTGTCAAGTAAATTAGTGCCTTTGTCAGCTAAAGCGGCGGATTAGGAAAGGTTTGTTTAAAAAACGCTTTTAGGAGTTTTTTTTTATTTTAAATATACTTTAAAATGGTGGTTCTCCATGGGTCATGCTGTGATTCAGTTCACTTTCTAATCTCATCCATATCAGCAGCAACTCACACTATTCTTGACAATGCCATCTTCAAGATCTTGTGATGAGGGACATAACTGCAAAGAAATCTAGCATGAACTTGATTTACAATAGAGCTCAATTTGAGAGTGACAATTGTTTATTTTTGGTCCTTGACTATAGATCACTTGGTAAGGGCCTGACCATAGCGTGTCAAGTTTGTGGATCCATCATCTAAGTCAATGATGGTAGAACAGAATGAGGTCTCCTAATTGATATTTGGGCAATGTAAGTTTCTGGGCACTGCTTTATTCAGCTTCTTGCTTGCTTATAGTCCATATGGTCTTAGCAGATAAATCTTGTAGCCGGAACAATTCATCTGACAGCCTTCACAACATGATATCAGTGGTGTCCAGCATAGAGGTTTCTTATATGGGCTGCACGCTTGAGGTCAGAATTGGCTCACATCTGTAAAGAGTCTAAAAAGGGGCATCTGTATTTTAAGTAGCTTATGCGTTAAGCTAGTAAATCCACTAATAGGTATTCATTCCATCATGAAGGGTCAAATTGAGCCATCTTACAGAGGATGGTGACTAACATACCATTCGCTGATTCTATAGCCCCTTGGTAGCAGGATGGTAGGGTGCCATAAAAGAGTGATAGGTGCCCATCAGAAAATTGAGATCAGAGATTACTTGAGAAATGGTGTTGATATCATTATCAGAGGAAGCACCTTGGTACTACCATGATGAGTGATGCCTGTTTTAGTAAGAAGATACGGTTGCTTTAGAGGTGGGCGAGGCAATTGAGATGTCCTCCACCCAATTTGTAAAGTGGTCAACCGCTAAAATGATGTAACAATGGCCATACATCGCCGTAGACAAGAGGCCATAAAATCAAAACTAACCTTGGCAAATGGGGTTGTGGAGATCATAACTGGTGTTGATATATTGGATTTGGAGGCTTCTGATTTATTGTATGTGAAGCATACATTAATGACATCTTGGATAGTCTCAATAATACCATCCCAGTAACAACGTTTCTTAAGCCATTGATGGGTCTTTCTTACTGTGCCATGGCCCAAAATCATATGGGCCTCTAGAGAGGACTTCGTTCTGGTGGTTGTTCAGACATATTGCATCCAAGATGTAGCAACTTGTATATACAACAGTCCATTTTCACTATGAGACTCAGCCATTTTCTTTAGTTGCTGTTGGATTACTGGGGGTTCCCAGCTCCACTCCTCAGGTTTTGCATTAAGTTCATAGATCTAATCCTCTTCTGAATCATAGAGTGTCAGTATGGGTAGCTAGGATAATCCATCAGCGTTTGATGCACCATTATGGTATGTTGGATAGTTGAGAAACGTAACTATGGAGTTTAAGTTCCCAGCAGGCCTATAAGTCCATCAAGATCTTTAATCTGTTGTGGCCACCTTAGGAAGGCGTGGCTTATCAATACCATGAGATGGTTTCCATACAGGAAGGGATAAAAATGTTTGATGCCAACAGGACATCCAGACAATCAATTTCAGTTATGCTGTAGTTTATCTCTATCCAAGATAAAGTCTTAATAAAGTATGCTATAGGATGATCAACCTGATTTACATCAAGTTGAGCCAGAATGGCCCCTACAAACTCGTCGCTAGCATTTATAAAATATGAAAGTTTTGTCAAACTCAGGGCTTATCAAACAGGAGCAGTAGCAAGATCCTTTTTAGAACATCAAAGGCATGCTGTTGGGTTATTTCCCATCTGAATGGGACTTCTTTATGAAGCAGATAGGTTAGCAATTCAGAAACTTCGGCGAAATGAGGAATAAATTGACTGTAATAAATGACCATTCCAAGAAAAAACTATTTACACATAAACTGCTCAGTAAATCCATTTTTATAATAGTGATCACTTTATCAGGTTTTGACAAGATTCCCACTTAAGTAACTTTATGCTCAAGGAATTCTATTTTGGTCTGGAAAAACGGCATTTGGCAGCCTTCAACTTCCGTGAAGATGAATGAAGATATTCAAACAATTTCTTTAGACGGGCTAGATAATTATCAAAAGTATGGGAGAATGACATCACATTATAAATTTTCCAGTACACATGACATCTTCAAATCTCCTAGTAAGCAGTCCATCGCCCTTTAAAACGTGGCTGTGGCGTTGCATAGCAGTAACTCATGTAAGTGGGCTTGAATTAACCTTCATTTATTTTAAGTAACAATTCTCCCTATCATCCAGTGCAAAAGCAATCTTCTAATACCCACTGGTGAATCCATTGTCAAGAAAAACTAAAATCTAAATAAGTCTGTAATGAATCATCAGTTTGAGATAGCGATTAACTGTCCTTTTGAGTGATGGCATTCAACTGGCAGCAATCTATTACCACCTGATGCTCTCCATACTTTTTTCTCACAAGCACCAATGTAGATGCTTAAGGACTTTGCAACGGTTTCAGCAATATGGCATACAGGAGTTTCTTTAGTTTTTTTATAGCCTAGGCTTCTTTGTCCTTAGACTTTTTGTAAGGTGAGCACAGATTGGAGGGACGTCACCAGTAAGCATTCTGTGCTGAACCCCTTCATCATTAAAAAATCGTCTGACCCTTTGGAAAATTTATAAGCGAAACCTTGATCAAAACATTTACCTGTCGCTGTTTCTTGAAAGAGAAGGTTTCACCTACCTCTACTTTAACTAAGATTTGTATAGCACTTTTGTCAGTTCCTAAGTCATGCAATGTTCCACACCCACAGCTGGACTCAAGTCTATCAGAGGGAATGTCCTTACATATGCAACAGGTCAGTTTTGAGTTATCTATATTAGTTAATCAGTAAAGTTAGCCATCAAAATAGTTAAAGGGCCCATTAAGCTGGGCCCAGCACCTCAGGGCAGGTGAGGGGTTCCCAAATAGAATGATTGGGACCTTTATGAATCTCCAGTAGGTGGTCCAGCAAAATGGTAATTTGGAGCCCCATGTCCACTAGAATCTAAAGTTCTGGAGGTAAGGTTATGTAGTTAATTGTATATATAGGCATACCTTCCTGGGCCTCTGCACAGGAAAATGCAATTTGGCCTTCAGTACAACTACTTGGTATTCTAGCCATTTGATGCAGTTTTAATGTTCCAGTAAACAACTCCTAAGCTTTCTCTTTCCTTTTTACTTAGGGTTATCCTTTTTGACTAAGGGATGCAATACTCTAAAATAAGAAATAAGTCCTTATGACTTATTAGGGTATTAAATTCAATCAAGTGTGCCTATAAAAAGTCATAACAATCGTTCTCTAGCAATATTGCCAGGGCTTTCACTTTCAGAGATCCAAACCAAAATATCAGGGATGAGTAGGCTCCCAGAGAGTGAGTCTTCTGTGATTTCATGGCCTCATAATATAAAGTGGGGCTCTGATCCAGAGCAACTTTTATCTGTTGTACTAGTCAGAGATATATGATGTAACTGGAGATCTGGTATCAACTATAGCCAAAATTTTTGCTTTATGGAAGACTACTTCTACTCAAGTGACTTTGGTACCATAATGAGGAATTAAACAAATTATCTTTCTTGAAGGAAGAGGTCCAGAAAGGGCAGAGTAAGAAGAAGTTTTGCTTCTATTTAAAATCAGCTATACTGGAACAATCAAATTGCAAATTTGTATAGCATGCAACATTCAGCATGAGAAGCAGTGTTAGATTGAGAGTGAGGCGTAGCGTTATCAGCAGAGGGTGCCTCGCGCCCCTAAGCTGACTCTGGTTTTCCCACCTCATTAGCCTTTTTCTTCCAACAGGAGTTTTCTTGATGGCAAAAAAATCCTACAATATGAGCAAGGATCACAATGGGTTTTAGATCTTTGGAATCGTCAAAATGCATGAATGTGTGGACAGTTCCCTTTAGTAGATGGTTGACGCAAATCCAGCTCAGGAAACTCCAAAAAAGTTCTTTAATATTGAGGATAGAATTATACATTTTCTTTGCATTCAGGAAATAGAGCACAACATTGGTACCATGCTGATACGCTAAGAGGTAGGCTGTGATAGCATCATCTAAGTTAAATTCAATCACATGATGCAAGGGCCTGGGCACCATAATAAAACTTCATGGCAAATTTGATGTTGGTTTCCAAACGCCTTTGATGGATTTGCATAAAAAATGCTTACAGCTAAAAAGGATGAAATTATATTTGAATTCTTTAAGTGCATCCTTTATAGCCGCCAAATTGGTACATGTCTTGAAATATGGCATCATTATTTCCCAATCTTTGCCATCCAGACAGGTTTAAGCGCTTATATTTCTGACAATCTGTAGCTTATTCCATTGCACTTTGTACCCAAAGAGATAGGATTACATGGTTTCATCCAGGGCACATCTTCTCTTTTAAGCTGGGTTTTTTATCCAACAGGTTTGGAGAGGACATGGTTAGCAGGAGAAGGCGATCACTCAGAATCAAAGGGTTCCAGGATACCTATGTCAGTATGAGGGATAATCTTGTCAAATTAGCAGCAGAATTCATTCATATCATTTTGGAGAGCAGTGTAACAGTCATTGAATTGTGTAAGTGGGGCCTTGGTATCTAGAAGTAGATGGGGCTTTTAGTTTTTGGCATATTGAAGATCTAATTGAGCAGAGAGAGAGTATTGTTTAGCTTCAATTTAGAAAAAACTTGGAATTCATCCACTCAAGCTGATAGTTCACTTGGGACTGGGGTTCAATCAGATTAGAACAGGTTGTAGTCATTTTTGCATACTGGTTGTATAAGGAGACAAAGTTTAGATCTGCATCATGATGATCCCCTTCAATAGTAATCTATTCTCCTTGGGTCACCAGTAATAGTTGTCAATCAAGAGCCTTAATCTGGATTCACGGTTTTTGATAAAGGAAGGTCTAACAGGTGGAGAGGATCCAAGAGGACCACAGGGACCTTCAGGCCCATAGAGTCCTTAATCTTCTTCCTTCCCACTAGGTCCAGTTTCACCAGGTGGTCTTTTTTAATAAATTCCTGGATTGGCGGAATAACATTCCATTTACTTAACTTCTGAATCCAAGCAGCTAAGGAAGCAATTTAATATCAGTGGTTTAGCGATTCTTGGTGATTTGGTCAATGAGATTATACGGAGAACTTTCCACTAGCTAGTCCATGTTAGTAGCAGCATGAATTATAATATGAGAAAGTTTACCTTACAGGTATTGGATACCTCCAGTGTCAATCTGGACCAAGTGACGCTGTGTTCATTGATCTACTGGTGTTTTTCAAAATGGCCTCACAGAATGTCTCAACAAAGCTTAGACGAGCTTCATAAAATTTAATAAACTGGGCGTAAATTTTATGAGACAGTATGAGATGCCATTGGATATCAAGTGATTTAGCCCAAGTAATTGCACTTGATGATGTAAACGTGATTGAACATATAAACATATTTATGTTTCTACTTGGGCTACGCCTACTTCATTTCCAGGAAGATCAAATAAGTAATATAGATGTTTCGGGATTCTAGAAATTTGTGTGGAGCGTCTATCGCTGGATCTCACAACAGGTGTGATAGTTCCAGCCAGTATCTCTGTGACAGTGTTGGTGACAAAATTATCCTGAATTTGGTGAAGTGATTATCTGAGCTGAAATAGTAAGGGTCATGATCATGTTTGAATTTAAGCTCTCAGGTATGAAGTAAAGACGTGTCTTGATTTTTGGTAATGACGCATTTGGTCAAACTCATGTCCTCCTCAAAATTGGTAGGCTATTGTCAATGGAATTATTTATAAAGAAGTAGGTCTTTACCAAGTAACCTTAGAAAGGGTCTAACAGAAAGCACCAGTTTATGGTTTGTTGTTTTTTTGAAGGATGGAATCTTCATAGGCTACTCAATTATTAGTAAAATGTAGCTACAGCGGGAATCTCCTAGAGCTGCTTATTCCCTAAGACAATCTTTCAATGGAAGTATATCATTTAGGCATTCTATGTTCGCTATAATTAGGCTGGACCTCTGTATAAAAAAAGCAAGAATCTTATGTACAGTAATGCCCCAATTAATCATGGCACCCTTGCCACCCAATTATGCAGATAATAGGGCTTTAATGTAATGGGTTTGCTTAAATTTAGAAATGGTTTCATATATAAACCAGATGTGAAGTGCATCTTTGCCTGCAGTAAAAATACATATACAGTAAAGCCCTAATTATCCGCGAATCTAGGTGGCAAGGGCACCATAAATAATCAAAGCTTTACTGTAATTATAATTAGGCAAATCTGAAGGTATCTTTATTGATAAGAAATTGGATTTCTTATAAGGCCATGTGAGATTTAGGATTGTTTAGGATAGACCTTAAGAGAAAACGGAGATCAAGTTAGATATGGAGATCTCTTTATTGTTGTGGTGGGTGAAAGGGATTTTAGCATAATTGGTCCTTCTTGATCACAGTGGGGGTTTCTCAGTGACCTCTGAAAGACAATATCTTTGGTAAGTAAATCAGCGCTTTTGTAAGTTAAATCAGTGGATTCAGCAAAGGTTTGAATTTTTTATAATTCTTCAAAAGTTCATAATATTCTTTTATTTCTATATTCTTGAAAGTGGTGAAGCTCCATGGGTCATTTTGCAAATTAGTTCACTTTCAAATCTCATCCATATCAGTGTGACTTCCATTATTCAGACAATTTTCAAATGGAATTTTGGCAGCGTTATCATCCATATCATTTAATTCTTCCAAATTGGTAGGGCAAAAATATTCACATGACATCATCTCAAACCTTGCTGAAAATTACTGCTCATATATCATTCTGATCTGACTGAAAATTACTTGGCTCACTCTTGCCTATAAAGGTCCTTGATCGATCTTATCCATGGTGAGTTGGTCATTAGTACCTCCACCAGTTTGGGGTTGTTTGTACTCATTCCACTGGTCAAGAAATGTCTTGGTGAAACAGTCACAGCCTCATCCTTGACAGATGGGTAACCTTGAGATGAATGTACAACACTGATTTAAAATAGGAAGTGAAACTATTTGAACGGAGGTTAAAACCCAAGTACTGGGGTAAGCCTTCCTGCATATGTTCTGATAGGCCAGGATTAAATGATTTAATTTCACTAATTCACCTGGTTGGACTGAGGAATGGTGCACAAATCCACGTAGATTGCTATTCTCTTAGCACAGAAATACTAATTTATGTCACAACTAGATTTAACCTGCATTGTAAGGGGTGTTTATAGATGTCATTAATACCAAGATAACACTCCCTTAAGATAGTAAGTTTTTAAACCTACAATAAATTTTTTAAATTTTAAATTCTAAATTTATTGCGGGGAAGGCCAACCATGGGACGGACACTTCTGAATATGACTCAGACGAGACAAAACTTAGTACCAGGGGAGGCACCCCAGAGAAGCGATACTATCTCTTGTTGCCAGTAGGAACGCCACTTATGGGAAGGGGGAGGGAACGTGTGAAGGGGCCGTAGCCACTATTGAGCACGTGTGGAGGAAGGGATCTGATTTGATGAACCAGACTGGGAACCAGGAGGAGACCAGCTGTTGGCGACGCGGTGGGAGATATCCAAACATCCACGCTTGAAAGTGGTCCACCAAATGAGACCGGAATCTGTGGACAGCTTCTGGGAGGGTGGAGATGGAGCCAGCGATGGCATCCAAGACAATCGTGTGGATAGTCCACATGGCGATTGCAACCACCAGAGCATGGAGGGAGGGTGGGAGGGGGAGGCCATTGATGAAGCAAACATATCCCTTGACAGACTGAAGAGATGCGTTTGATCCTGGCCTAGCAGACGTTGGACTTCGCGCCATATCACTTTAGAGGTGGGGCGCTTCTCCAGGCGGTGGAACAGCGTTCCATACTGGCCACACATGACACAGGATGAGTGTAAAGCATTAGAGCGCTCAGCCATATGGTACACCCACCTCAGGCAGCGCCACACATGGGAGCGGACTTGAGGCTGCAACAGAGGATGGTGTGCGTATTTCCAGATAGTCTTTTGGGTCTCAGTGGAATAAGGGATGTCCATCATGTCCAGGTAGTCCACCCTGGATAGGACTTGGGGTCAAATGGGGATCACGCCATCATGGATGGGTAGCCCCTGTACCTCTTGTGTGAACTGAGGAGAGGGGCGGCCTCTTCGGGTTATATGTCCACTAATACGAATTCTCCACTCTGCGCTTCACATGGAGAGTAGGATTCATTTGTAGTGGGTTTTCGTCCCGTGAGGACCTGTGGCCGATGTGTGTGATGCGAGGTATTTCATCAGGGAGTGGGGGTTTGATGGTTTGTTGAGGCCCAAGGCTTGGGAGAAGTTGGAGCAGGCCGCACGGGACCAGTGTTGGGATGGGAGTATAGGAGTGGTGATGGCCGCGATCCAGGTGCCCAGGATCTTGGCAGCATGGGCTTTGAAGTCAAGCAGGCCCATGCCACCTTGATGATTAGGGCCAAACATGACCTCTAGCTGTACTGGTGGAGGGCGGCCTGACCAAAGCCATCCTTGCAGCAAAGCATACAGGGATTTGAAGAAGCTTGGGGAGAAGGGGATGGCGTGGGCTCCGAACCAGACTTTGGATAAGAGCATAGAGTTGGCAAGAACAACCCTGCCAGTGAGGGTAGTAGGGTGGGCTCTGAGAGAGGCGATTCGCTTCGTCACGTTGTCCAGTATATGGCACTCCATTACTGCTGACGCATATCCGCCTGCCTCTATCCACACGCCCAGATGGCGTACCAGTCCTATGGTAGGACGTGGCACAAAGGGGAGCACCAGTGGAGCGGTGGTGTTGAGTTTTTAAGGCGTGGACGTGGGCGAGCAGATGGGCCAGGTTGGGAACTACTTGCTGGGGCCCAGCAGTTCTGAAACCGACCAAGGAGGATGATTTTGGTTTTGGAGGCGTTCAGTGCCGCGTTGCTTACCTGGGAATATTCCAGGATCAGGGCTCCAAGCGCGCGTGCATCTTTGTTATTAGACACCCCCACCACACAATCATCTTCAAATGCCATCATCTTGACTGGGGTTTGGCCTGGCACATGAACCCCAGTGAGGTGGGCATTCACATTTCGCAGTAGTGGGTCAAGGCTGAAGTTGTATAAGAGTGGGCTGAGGGGGTCCCCTTGTCGTAGGCCCCTTTGAGGGCGGACTACTTCCATTAGGAAGCCTGGGCCACGCACTGCCATTGTCGCAGATTCTGTGAGCAGCATCACCCAGTTTATGAAGCGGGGGGGTAGGCGGAATTGATGGAGGCAGGCCCTTAGGTGTTCCCAGTTTACTATATCATAAGCCTTTTGTTGGTCCAAGAATACAAGTGCCCCAGAGGCTGTGGACTGACACACATTAGCCACAGAGTGCACGTTATCCCAAATCGACCTTCTGGGGATGAAACTGAATTATTCTGGGGAGATGGTGGCAGATGCTACAGTCCCTAGATGGTTAGCCATGATTTTGGTTAAAATTTTGGTGTCTGTGTTTGTTAGAGAAATGGGGCGCCAGTTGGCTAAGTCAAGCCTATCCCCTTTCTTGAAGAGTGTGACAGTAAAGGCCTCATGTCCTCCTGGAAGGAGGCATGTTTCCAACAGGCTTTGGTTGAGTGAGGCTAGCAGCAATGGGGATATATAATTAAAATATTTTTTGTAGAACTCATATGGAATGCCATCTGGGCCTGGGCATTTTTGGTTTGGCGCACCGCGAATGGCTGTCCATAATTCATTCGGAGTAATTAAATTCATTATTTCTGGGTATTGGAAAATGGTGCAGATATGAGCTCAGTCAAGAAATTCCGCCATTTTGGCCGGCTGAATTGGTTCAGCTCATTATAACTCAGAGTAATATCTTTGTGTTTCGATTGCCACTTCAGCCAGTGTGTCCACAATGGAATTATCTGATCTTTGCACCTGTGTGCAGGCCACGCTCTGGCGTGGTGCAAAATTTTTTTTAAAGAAGTATGCGGTGCACTTGTCACCTTTAGTGATGCGTGTGGCCCTGTATTGGACACAAACCCAATGTTTGTGTTGCCTTTTGAGTGCATTGAGGTGGGCGGCTGCCTCCACCCACTTCCGGCCCCATGCAGGGCTATATCCTGTGGCTGGAATATTGGACTCCAAGTGGGCCAATTCCGCCAGCGCGCGCGCTATAACCGCCAATGTGGCTCATGAGCATCTGGAGGAGAGATGGCGATAGTGGCGGATGGTGTCTTCTTTGAAAGTTGCCCATGTGGAAATGGGGTCTGCACAAAACGGTGCAACAAACGATTTCGCCAAAGTTGCCTCTTCCACCCATGTGGAAAATCCTGGTGATGCAAGCTCAGGGGGGGCAGATTTTGCACCAATGTGGGGCCTTTGCAACTGTGACAGGTAAGCGGTATGTTATCAAGACCATTTGGTGGTCAGAGAATTCCATTTTCATTGTTTTGAAGTGGGAGATGTGGGGTTGGAATTTCGCCAGCGTTAGAATAAGGTTGATGCGGGTCATGGACCTTAATTGGCTGATGTGGACATGGGGATGCATCATGTTTTTGAGCAGTGGGGCATGTCACAGCAGCGCATCCATTAACCCAAGGGTGGCTTTTAGAACGCGTAGTTCTACATGACCCTGTGGGGCATGGGGTGAGGGTGGCCACCGGTCTGTTAGTGAGGTTAGCCAACAGTTCATGTCGCCAACTAGGAAAGAATCGGGGGGTAGTGGGAGGGATTTGACCGATGAGAAAAATTCCTGATGCTCATGTGCACCGTTTGGGGCATAAATGTTGACAATTGTGTGTGCAACGTCAGCCCATGAGAAGGTGACAATGAGCACTCAGCCATTTAGGAATGTTTCTGAGGATGTGAATTTGAAAAAATTGTTTTTCTGAATTAGTACCCCACAGTGCTTTGACCAAAAGGATAGGGATGGTAGGAGCATTGTTTTCCAAGCTTCCTTGGAACCTCGTGGACAGTGGGACTCCTGGATGGCCAGGATATCCACGGGTATATTGTTTTGTAAAAAACTCAGTTTCCTAGCCCAGGATGGGGAGGCCTTGAGTCCGGCGATATTCAGCATCCCTAGAGTGAAGGTTTCCCCCATTGCACCTTAGGTGTGAGGGGGTGGGCCCCCAGGCCCACCAGCCTCTTCCAGATCCCCACAGGCTTTCACAGCAGCACGGGTATTAGCAGTAATGCTATCAGATTTTTGTTAATTTTTGCAGAAAGAGTCACATTGGCTTTGGCCTTCGCTTTTTGTTTTCCTGACGTCAGATGAATTTTTGCAGTGCGGATAAGTTCGTTGCACCATCAAGTGGGGCAAAATTTTTTTTTTTCAGTTGGGATAGGTCCCAAGTCAGTTTTGACTGGAGCTTGGGTGCAGCAATTGGGTGAGATCAAATCTCCCATCAGGTCCTCAGATTGAGTGGCCCACTTGGCATATGCCTCCCAATCTGATTGGGTGATGGATTCCCGAGTTGCTTCCGCCACAAAGGTCTCCATGTCCTCATGGTGTTGTGAGTGTGGGATGGTGGCGGTGGCCTTGGCCGCTTCCTTGGCCGCGGCCCTATGGGCCTGCTTGGCCTTCTTCTGCTCCTGCGGGGAGATGGGCTTTACCAATAGGTAGCAGCCTTGTGCTCCCCACAGGAAAGCCTCCTTGGTGCTTGCAGTTGGTTCGTAGTGCGCCTCTCCACTGGCCATGGCCGCCAAGGGATGCTCTTGGAATGTGATGCCCTCCTTGATGGGGCATGTGTGCACCTTATGGCTAAACGCGTCACAGTGGGTGCAAATGGGGGGTGCGCTGTCCACAGTTACCCGGAATGGGTGGGTGGTATGCCCTGCGATATCAATAAAGGTGGAGTGTGGGATCTGGGTTAGGTCCTTCGCAATCTCCTCAGTTGGGGTCAGAACTGTGATGGCTTTGCCAGTGCACAGGTGTGGCATCAGCATGAAATGTTGCATTTCGAAAGATTTTATTTTGCCATATATGGTGAGACCATCTTTCAGGTGTTGCTCCAAAATGTCATGTTTTACCATAGTAGACAAAAAGTCAAACATGAGGAAAATTTGGTTTGATTTTGTCCATCTGGTGCGTTTAGTTTTGATGACCCATTGCCCTTCAGGGAGGTCGACCACTATGCGCACTGCTGCAGCCTCATCTGCTGCTATTTTGCTTTTGAAACCTAGGTCCAGCCAACTGCACGACATTGAGTGAGGTGCAACATACACCGTGGTCAGGAAAATTTTGTGTACATCTTCACAAAATTTTTCCCATAGGGCCGTTTTTTGGATGTCCAGATACACACGGACTCCAAATTCCACCAATGAAAGTGGCTGGGAATGTGGCGTATTGATATACTGGTTGCATCATGCTTGCCACATGAGTATCTCTGGGGAACTTGTGACCGCCAGTTTTTTTAGATTTTTTTCTATTCCACCAGATTCTCCGGGGCGTTTCCAAATGTTAGAGGCCGCAGGCCTTCCACCTGCTCCTCTTGCCTTGCTTGCTAACTGCTCCCAGACATGGGCACAGACTAATCCCCTCTATGAGATTATCAAACTAGATTTAGTCTTGAATTGAATAGGTTGCAAAAGTGTTTGCAATGAGAAAGAAAAGTTTTTAAATTTTTTATATTTTATTAAGATAAAAACTTTAACATTGTTGTTTCTTTACAGCATAGAATAACTATGCTATGGTAGGTTGAACTTGAATCAGTTTTTAAATTAAAATACACCCATAAACAAATTGGACCTAAGAATCAACCTAAAACTACTCACTGCTTGGCAAAACCATTTAAAAAATAAAATTAACTAATCACTTACTACTTTCAAGTAAAGAAACAAATTAAATGGCCCAATGACCGCCAACTGCTTGTAAACACCATTGAAACTATTGAATTAAACAAATAGCAAACTTCTCAGCCATAACAATATACCAATTACCATTTAAACATATAAATTTTCACTATTTAAATATAAACCTTTTTTAATTTTACTATTAGAATTAATAAAATTATGGTGAAATATTGTACTGTCATTTGACCTTAATAACTGTGCAAAATTTTATTTATAAGGTATGTCAGGTAGTGTGTTAAAAAAAGGATGCAAGATTCAAATATGTATAAAATAGTGAGTTAAATAAAAGCAAGTAAAATGTACCTTTGACTTAGTTTTACCTGAATATTCTTTATTATACTTATTGTAATTAAAGTACCATTTTTTACTTCCTAGGATAAGATAGAGTTAAAATCTTTGCATCTTAAAGTGTAATTAATAATTACACATTAAAAATTTAAACTTTTTTTCTTAGTATTAATTAACACAAGTTTTGTAAGATGTGACATTTGAGGGCTTACCTAAGCATCAAATTGACTCTTTTTAATAACTTTTTAATTGGTATGGTTCACTATCTCAAAAAAAGTAAGAAGTAACCCAGGAAGTTCTAAACTTATTGTAAATACACAAGGTGAGTATTTTGTTCTGAAAACCCCAATAGAGTATTTAAAAAGACTAGAGGAAGATCTGTATTATGAGATTGGTGTATCCCCCTTAGGTTGGGACCACCTAGTGCTAAAAAAGAATCTGCATTATAGAATCAATAAATAGTTTAAAAATATAGAAAATGTCCAGACAGAGAGATATCTAAGTTTAGGAGCTCCTGGTGCTTTATCTGGGTGTTGTTTATATAATATTATTAATTTTAGTTTTATTATTCTGATCAATCAAAAGCTTGATTATATAATATTTCAAATATAGTATTTTTTACAGAATATTTATAACACTTAATTTCATATTATCACTATTTAAAAACTTACCTATGTGCTATTTTTGATATACCAAAAAACAGTAAAATTATAGTTCAAGTTTGTTCTTTAAAGTAATTTATAGATATATGACTTCAAAAAGAATTAAAAATATAGTAATTTCTTTCTATCTATCAGGCCTTTCTTATTATTGCCATGTTTCAAAGTTTTGAATTGCACTTCTGAAATAGTTAGGTAAGCCTCAAAGTTACTATTGGAACTTTCCCAAAAGATACCAAAAGATAATAATCTATAAGGTTGTAAACAGACCTATCTTTTTTATTAAAAGAGTTGAATATTTTTAGGTCTCAAAGTAGTTTGGAGTTTATCAGATCTTTTCAATCACTGAGCAATTGAATATTCATATATTAACTGATTGGGATAAGCGTGAGCATTCTTGTTGGACTTGATAAATTTATATCATTGAGTTCCCCCTCTGTTTTAATTGGTGGAATATTTAAGTTAAAAGTTTCAGGAATGGAAGAATTCAGAAAAATCCTGATACTTCCCCCTCAAGATTTGATTGCGGAGGAGGATGAATCCTCAAAAATCCAGGGTGGATATGATTACAACTATACCCATATCTACATGGACAATTGAATATTCTAACTCCTTTTGGAATATAACTTGATAAGTAACAGACCAGTTAGATGCCAACTTCTTGGTTTATCCACCAGGTCAGGAATGGTAATACATAAAATAATCTCCAAATTCAATATTCAGGCAAAACAGGTCTATGTTGGTTACTTTTTTTGTCTCCTTTTGGATGGTTACTTCAATTGATTCCATGGCTTGAGCTTGAAGGCGAATAATCTCATCAGATAGATTTCTCATAACTAAATCAGAGTTTTCTGGTATACTTTCCTTGAGTATTGCTTGAATGCTTAAGGAACTGAGGGATCTCGCTCATAAATACATTTGAAGGGCAACATCTTGATAATTTGATGATAACTTATTAGTTAGTGAACAAGGCACTAGGTATATAGAAGTTCTTCTGAGATGGGTCCTTTGAGGCCATCTTCCTTAAAATAGAGACTAAAGTTCCATTGACTCACTCAATGGCCTCATTAGTTGATGGATGGTAAGTAATGACATTCCGTTGGGCAGTATTGAATAACTTTGACAACTCTAGTAAAAGTTGAGAAGTAAAGTTCGTTCCATTGACTGCTTAAGGACCTTGGGACACCCAGATTGAGTAATGATTTGGTGATAGAGAAATAAGGCAGTGGCCTTAGTGGAGGGAGCAGCAATTGATATGGCCTCAACCCATTTAATTAAATGGTTGACAGCCATGATAGTGTATTGGTGTCCATGCAAAACCCCTAAGGAAAAGGTGCTACAACATCGATATTTACCACTTCAAACGCCTTAGTTTGTGAAATCACTTGATGCTGATACGTAGGGCTGGTTGCACCATGACTTTTACAGATGTTTCATGAATTAAGGGTCACTATAATGTTTTGATCATATTATTCCAATAGTAACTGGTTTTAAATTACTCTTGGGTTTTTTTAAACAACTATGTCCTAATTTTCCATGTCTTTCCATGATAGCGTGGTATCTTGAATTTATGTGAAAAAAGGGTAACCACTTGGAATTAACCTTCTTATAAAAAGATCAACCTGAATTATGGTAACTTTAGTAACTATTTTTAGGGAGGCACGATCTTCTTCAGATTCTCAATCACACAACTCAGGACGTCCAATTAGATTATATAATAGTTCCTCTTTTCCAGATTCAAGATCAGCATAGGCAATTGGTATAGGACGTCAGCATTTTGATGTTGGGTATCCAAGCATTTTACAATTGAAAACATAACTTTTCAGTCTCAAGGCCCAACGTGCTAGTCTCCCATCAGGATCCTTCATATTTTAAACCAACTAAAAGAAGAATGATCGGTTATAACAGTAATATTGCTACCATATAGGAAGGGTCAGAAGTGCTTAATTGAAAAATTACAGCTAAACACTCCCACTCAGTTATGCTGTAACTTCGCTCAGCTTTGGATAATGTTTTGCTGTAAAACGCTACAGGATGGTCAATTTTATCTTTATCACTCTGTTATGGAATAGCCTCAATAGCTATATTGCTTGTATCAGTATGCAGAATAAAAGTCTTATCAAATTAAGGATGGATCAAAATAGATGTCTTAATTAAGGAAGTTTGGAGAGAATTAAAAGGCTGTTACTGAGCTGAGCTCCACATAGATGGCACACATTTGTAATAAATGGAATAAGGTCTCTTCCAAATCAACAACTTGGGTATAAATTGACAATAGTGTCCAACCATACAAAGGAAGACTTGTATGTCCTACAAGGAGGTTGGAGGTGTCATTTATTTAATAGCTTGAAAATTATCCAAAAAGTGTTTGAATTCCTTTAGCTAAAACCTGGCAACCTATGAACTCCATTTCATTCTGAAAAAAGGAAAATTTGGAGGGTTTGAGCTTTAATAAGAGTTCTAAGATCATCTAAAAACTTCTAAATGATCCAATTCTCCGCAAATTTTTTTAAAAACATGGTAATATTTCCATATACTAGAACACAGGTTAGCTTTAAATCACATAACATACCATCCATGGCCCTTTAAAATGTTTCAGGGGTGTTTCTCAACCCTTGTGGCATACAGGTTGGTTCAAAATAGCTATCACTAGGTATTAGAGCACTTATCTCAGTCTTCAAGTGCTATTAAATTTTCCAGTACCTGCTGGCTATAAATTGCCAAAAAATATGGTAAGCCAGCTGACAACTGGGGGAAATCATTGATCCTTGGTAAAAGATGGCTATCTTGATGTGTAATTGTTTTTAACCTGTGATAATCCATAACTGCCTGATGTGAGCCATCCATCTTCTTCACCAATAACAGAGGTGAGGCCCAGGGATTATTGGAGGGTTTTAATAATCCAGCCTCCAATAGTTGATGTAATTCTTTAGTAACTTGTGCTTCCTCCACTTTTGACTTATGATAGGGTTTGGCACAAATAGGAGGGTGATCTCTGGTTTCAAGGTATGAGTTACTCCCTTCATTTTACCAAAAATCGTAAGTATGATTGGCAAATATGTTAAAGTATTTTTTCCAATATTTGAAGTACTTGTTTATCATGTTCTTTAGTAAGAGTTTTCCCTATTGCAGGTCCCACAGTAAGAATCTCCTATTGGATTTCAGCCCAAAGTTTTGTAGATTTCCAAAAAGATTTAACGTCATAAATTCAAGATAGGGGCAATAATGGGCACCATCAGTGCTAAAAAAGAGATAGGGACAATAGTTTGACATAGTCTATTGGATTTTTATGATCTACCGTTTTTTGTGTCATTGGTAAGGTTTGCCAATAAAACAGGTAACGATCCAGAATATGCATAATCCAATACCACAGGACAAGGCAAGATCTACTTAGCTGAAGTGTTGGAAATGACTCAGACTTGTAATAAATGGCCCTTGGGAATAGAAAAATGTAAAAATGTATTGACAATAACCTGAGATTTGGCTGAATAATCACAATCTTGGGGGAGAAATAGGCACCCTTTCTTCTATGTCAGCTGTCTTAGGGGTAATTTTACTCAAGGATCTTCAACATGATACTGAATGGAATAGAACCTCTTTGATCCTTCTAACAGACATACCTGACGTCTAGTATGTTAAGCATGTCCAAATTAAAGCAATGAAACCCTATACCCCAAAAGGGTTAAAGAGATGTTGGTGTAATTAAAATTTTCATCAAATTCTCACAAAAATCGAGTCCTCTTAAGAAGGTTATAACTCAAGTTATCAAAAATAATCGCAATTACCATAAAAGGTAACTTCCTATTTTTAAAATTTGGAGTGATGAAAAAGCTCCAATTGATCAATTACTCTGAGGTCCTGCTGTGCCATATTTTCATAATGTGAAATATTGGGCGTTAATTTAATATGCTAGATCAATTATAACAAGAAAACATTCACATGAGATCCAGTGTCAATAATAGCTTTAACATTAATTTGATTCACTTAAAAATCAATAGAGGTGATTATACTTCCAAATTGAGAGGGTAAAGCCAACTAGGAGGGCAAGGAATAGGAAGAATGTTCATCAATATTATACTCTACAAGTTTTTGATGTTTTCTTGCTGCATACTAATATCATTATCAAGATTGTTATTCTTATTGGTTTTATTATTTTTTCTTTTCACCAGCTTCCTTATTATAACAACGGTCTTCTGTATGGAAGTATTGGTGACAATAATTACACTGAATAACTCTAGCATTTTCAGGCACTGCATCCACTTTAGCATGACTGGGTCTTGGAGAGTCTTTGATTCAGGTTTTTCAGTAGTTTGAGGAGGCAATTCCAATAAGGACTTCTGTATGTTTAAGATACTTCTGAGGTTCTTTTTTACGCTAATAAGGTAGACTTGCATCTGTGTCCTAGAAGTAAAAACAGACATAATGGCAGTAATAGCATCGTCAAAATTTAACTGGCCACATGCTACCAAATTCTGAGCCTCCTGATAAAATCAATAAGCGAACTCTTTAAAGGTTTCATTTAAAATGGGACTGTATGCCCATAAAAGCCTGTTTCTGAGAGGATAAAGTTTGTTCACTCCCAAAATTTTTCATAAATGCTTCCTTAATCTGAGACCAAGTAGAACAGGTCATCAAATGAGGTACCATGATATCTTGGGCTAATAGAGTAAGCCGATTTGGAAATAAGTTCATTTTTTGATGATCTGTGGCCTCACTCAGAGCTTTCTCATATAAATAGAGGAAGGAGATGATACTGCCTCCCCAGGAGAGTACTTGTTGAGATTCTGATATGACTGGATAACAAGCCTGAAGAGCTACAGAGAATTGGCAATAATCTGCCGACTAGGATGATTATTTATGAGTACTTGAGCGCCTTTATATGAGGCGATATTAGAATATAACGGATTATTATTGGATCACTTACAAATAAGGCAATAAGGTGATGTTAATATTTGACAAATATAATTAAGGTCGCCTCAAACTAAATAAATAGAGAATTGAAGAATACCATCCTAAAACCAATGAGAACCGGTGGAATAGAATAGTCTAAGCTAAAAGAATGATATCATCTAAAGTTGCTGATATATATGTGAGATGGGGTGATTGAAAGGGTTGATTGTTATTAGTTCAGAGAGAGCGGAACAGCAAAGAATCACTATACTTATTAAAATAAATAAAAATGTCTTCAGGGCAATTGCTTTTATTTCATTACATTTTACAGTGTGTTTAAAGGGCTAATGATACCCATATCATCTGTCTGTTGTTCAGTGGTTTGACCTGTGTGACCCTTATAACACATTCCAATGGTATCGCCCAAAAATATAACTGTTGTTCTCACTACAGGGGGCCCATTAAACAACCACTAAAAATAAAAAACTCCAGTTTATGAACATGTCTCATCAGGCCTGCTTTATCAAGAAAACTTCACAAAGCACTGCATAGTTGAATACAAGTAAATCAAACTCACTATAGACGCAGTGCTCAAAAAACAGGTTTAGCCTCTTCAAGAGCGGAATGATGTTATGCCCCAGCTTGACAGCACTTTTAGCCAAATGCAAATTCTGGGACAACAAAACAAGCAGCTTACTAATCGTTTAGATGACACTACCGAATGGCTGCATTGCGCAGAGCAGAAATTGGCCAGTACCTCTTAGCCTAATCATTGAGAAGAAGAATGAAAGGGAGCTGCTCATGGAGAATATTACGTTGAGGAATATGACGCTGGCAGAATTTACTACACCCAGGAAGGCAGCTCTGGATATGGTTATGAATTAGAAAGTCACTTCCCTAAAGTGATGGCAGTGTTTCCCACCACGGAGGGCCATGCTACTTCCAAAGCAGTGGACATCCTGACCTCTGCTGGACCAGTTCCTCACTGAGAGACTGCTTATGGTTCTCAACCCATTCCTCAGTATACCCCAAAAGTCGCATTTATAAGCAGGATGTGGAGTTTAATATTGACAAGCTGCCTCCATTTAGTTGCAATGGGAATATCCGTGGCTTCTTAAATGGTTTTGAGTTTGCAGCAGAAGGCGCCTTGGATTGGCGTAAAGATAAACTGTTAATATCTGCATTGGATGTCAGGAGTGCCAACCAAGTCACCTGCTACCTTCCAAGCAGCTCCATTGCCTACCAAGAAGTGAAGGACACTGTTCTGTGACTGCTCAGGGGTACCTCAAAAATGGCACAGCAGAAGATGGAGTTCTTAATTATTGGGTTCCGCCATAATAAGATCCTCACAGAAGTCGCTGACCAATTTATGAAGGAAGCTCACATGCTGATTGTGGCAGGCTATTTAATGGGAAGCTGATATGTACATCGCAATGACCTCTGCGGTAAAGCCATATCATGAGCTTCACAATGTCATTTCTTCAAGTTTGGATGCTGACGTTCCCCTGCTCAAAATTGTGCAGTTTTAGTTCCATATATCCGCCAACTTCCCTCCACTCAATATGAAGTGGAAACACACCACTGCCACCAGACCCTCTTATTTGGGAGAATATTCTTGTCCTGCCCACATTCCACATAGCAACCCCCAACCTAACTATAGTTTTACGCCTCATCCTGGGAAAATTACTATCAACCATTCAACTTCCGCCATGGCCCCATTTGTGAAAATCATCAGCAACCCAACTACTGACCTGGACCTAATTACACCAAACATCAGCAATCGTCCTACTGATCTGGCCCTGGTTATGCTGAGTGTCAAAATATTATCAGCCTGGACCCTCTTATGAGAACCAAGGATGCTTTTTTTAGGGGTTAATTGCTATGAATGTGGTCGCCCTGGCCACCTGGCATGGAGTTGCAATAACTATTATTTTAACTACGTGCAACAGGGTCAATACTACCAGGGAAAAGGTGGAGTGGAGTAGAGATGGGACTCTCCACCTCTGCTATCTCAACCCTGAATGTCCCACCTGAATCAATTGTAGTATATTCAGCGAAATTCCATTAATACGATGACAAGACTTTATACCAGCAAGCAGTTGGAGAAGTGAAAATACTAACACAAGTTCAAGCCAAGGCTGCAACAGATGAAGAACCTCAGGAGCAACCAAAGCCGTACGCCTGCCAAATGTTCAATCAAGATTCCTCAGACAAGCTGGATCCAGCCGCAGATGTGCCAACCCTGAGAGGAGTAAACGTCGCCCTTCCAGTAGACGCCATAGTTAAAAATACCTCAAAGTTGGTGAAAGGATTATGAGTTTTCTTGGGAAAAGAGATCCCATAAATGTTCAAGTAGTAAACAGTCAATATTCTTCTTATCCTGAGTGTACATACTATGATACTTTTGTAGCGAAAAATAGAAATTGTGCTATAATAGATACAGGTGCTCTGGTCAACATAGTGTCTATTAAGTTGATGGCGAAGTTGACGTTAAAGCCTGATGTGGACCATAAAAGGTGTACGGGACCACTGGAGCAGAAGGAACAGTCTCTGAGGGAGAGTACAGCGCACTACCTTTGCAGTTTGGGTCCATTATCATTGTAGCTCCAGCAATAGTGCTACCTAACGGTAACTACAACCTGCTAATTGAAACCGCTTTCCTGCAATACTTTGGGGCTGTTGTTGATATTATGGAGGAGACCAATGAAATTTGAGGCAGCAGATCCCAATTTACTTTATATTTAGAGGAAGCTAAATGATATGGTGCACATGGGCCATATCAATCTTGCATATAGTGATAGGGTGATTCCAGTTTGCTATCATCAATTAAAAAGCAAGACTCAGACCCTTCCCCAGAAGATATACGTATATCAAGGGCTACCTCTCCAGGATGCTGAGCTTAAATTTATTCCTTCTAGATACCAAGTCATATTGAACACCGAGTTAGAGGTTAAAGTACCAGCTGGGCTCTATGGGGAGGTCATTGGGCCCTATAATCAAATGCAGCTTGAGCCTCATGTGGCTCCAGGAATTTAAACTCACAGGCCATGGAGAGATCATGGTATTGTTAACAAATCTTCAGAACGAACTGATGCAATTCCATTGACACCAAATAGTGGTGTATTTACACTTGAATCAAATTAGGGAGGTCCTTCAGGTTTATTAATTTGGTTTGTTAAATGAATTTGGTCTACTCATTGAGTCGCACGCCAGTGTGATGACAGTGTTACTGCAGGAGAATTTAATAAAGTTTTTGGAAGAACAAAAAACCAAGCAATAACTTTATTTCAGAAGTACAAGGAGATTTTCACCGTCAATAACCACAATTTAGGTTGTGCTCAGGGGGTGGTCCATCAATTGGACACTGGGGTTTATCCTCACAGCTGATATTGGCCAATCTGCAGGTTGAGGGCATCTGAAGACGTTGTTACCAAGAATTTTGATAAGTTGTTGTAGCAAGGGATGCTCAAACCATCCAAGAGTCCATGGGCTTTGCTCGTTCTGATTGCAAAAAAGAAGGATGACACAAACAGGGTGGTAATATATCACTGGAAGCTCAACAGTATTACAAAGAAGGACTTGTATCCCTTGGCTTGGATTGATGATGCGTTGGATTGGTTAGGAGGAGCTCACTACTTCTCATCAATGGATTTGATATCAGGTTACTGGCAAATTGACCTGCACGTGGTGGAACAGGAGAAATGCGCCACAATCACCTCCAAAGGTCTTTTCTAATTGACCCATATGCCACAAAGGGCTGTGTAATGCCCCAGCTACGTTACAACGAGCAATGGACACTATTCTCGGCGACCTGAAGCAGTTGTGTGCCTTCATATACCTTGACAATAACAATGTTTTCTCTTTAACCTTTTCTGAGCACCTTGATCATCTAGAAGCAGTATTCTGACAGCCCTCTGAGGCGAACATCAAGATTAAGCCTCAAAAATGTAACTTCTTCAAGGATCAGTTGGAAAACTGGGGTTTGTGGTAGACTCCAAGGAGATGAAGCCACATCCTGGCCAAGGTGGAGTCCATCCAAAAAATGAATACACCAATTAGTAAGTGCGACATACATGTATTTTTGGGGATGGTCAGCTACTACCAGCGCTTCATCCCTAACTTCAGCTGTATTGGGGGCCTTATATTTGAGTTGTTAAAGATGTCATTTTTGAATGTATGGAACGCCATCAATACTCCTTTGGCACACTGCGAACGGCACTGATCAGTGCACCAGTACTACACTATCCAAACTTTGATAAAGAGTTTATCATTCATAAGGATGCGTCACTTTCAGCTGTTGGGGTGATCTTTTCTCAGAAAGACAAAGAGGTGGAGGAGCATTCCTTTGCATAATGAAGTTGAAGTCTGAACTGCCATTAGCGTAATTATACCATGACCAAGTGGGAGTGCTTAGTGGTGATTTATGCATATAAGAAAGTTAGAGTCTACTTGAATGGTGTTAATTCAAAGTTATAACAGATCACGCGTCATTACATTGGTTACAGAACCTTAAGGAGCCTGAAGGGCGTCTAGCCCAATGGACTCTCAAACTGCAGGATTATGACTTTGAGATCCTCCACCAACTGGGAGCAAAGCATCAGAAAGCCAATTGCTTATCTAGATTGCCAACCATTGCTGTGACGGCAGATCTCAGCGATGTGATATATAATAAGGTGCTCAGCGGAAAACATGATGACAAACAGCCCCAAATAAAAGCTTTAGATGATATGTGAACAATTACTTTCCAATGGATTGGGGAACTGTGCAAGCGGATTAGCGATTATATGGTGAAATTTCCATGGACCTCAGCATGGCCTTGGATTATTATGAGCGCCCACAAGGCAGTCAAACATGGTGGTGTGCGCAAGACAATGAAACCGTTGTACCCTTAGTATTACTGGGAAAGCATGAACTTTGATATGATTGAAATCATTTACTTTTGCCACAAGTGCCAAATGAAAAGGCTGTTCCATTAGAAGATCTCATACCAGTTAGTGAAACCACATTTTGCTTGGCATACAGTTTCCCTTGATGTCATTAGCCCTCTACCTATGGGAGCTAACCAGTCCAAGTACATTATGGTGGAGTCATGTTTACATGACCTTATTGAGGGGACCAACAGAAGGGACAAGGCTGGGAGACAGTAGGTCCAAAAGGTTAAGCTTCAGGACCTTCCTGACCTTAAGCACATCTTGGACCAACGCTGGGTACAAGCTAGGTATGCTCAGGCTGGTAAAAGTAGAGTGCATAACACCCAGACCTATGTTTCAGCTCTTGCGTATAAATGGACAAGTTTTTTTGATTAATGAAAATGGTTCAATTTAATGTATTGGTGAATGGGGGTTGAAACCTGTTCAATTTACAAATTTACTAGCTCGGGTTGGGTTCAACTTCAATTGATCACTTGAGTAAGGTTGGTTTTAAGGTATGTGACCCTGTTGGATGGAAGAGTGCGCCTATTGGTGCACCAAAATATAGTACCACTTTCTCTGACTCATGATTTATCTGAGTTAGCTTAAGTATGTTTGCTTGAGACTGACTTTTCTTATTAATCAACTTCCCTAATAAATACTTTAGTCGTTTTTACATTTTTCTATATGTTGACTTGGGCAAACCTGTGTGCAGATGTCATGGAAACGGCAGAAGAAGTTTAGACCAGCCTGCCAGTCAGGATGCTTGAGCACCCAAAAGGCAAGCTGGAATGACAGGGGTATTGCCAACTGTGCGACTTGATATGGAGCCAAGAAGTGTGATACAACACAGTGGTAGCATAACAGTAAGGTAAGGATTACTCACTGGATCCTTCTGGCAACAGAGGGAGCCATGGTAACCAAAAGAATTGGTAATTTCCACCTGAAATGTGGGGTGATAGACCACCAGAGAAGTGCCATCAGGGATGCGGTAAAAGGGGAAAAATAATAGATAAATTCTTTTGGTAAAACTCTATTGGGAAAGGAAAGTAAGAAAATTGACCAACAATCTTCTCAGTGCCTTGCAACTGATTAAATAGTGGTCAATTGGTGAAAGCGTGGTCAGGATCCACAAATTCAGCCTAACCGGCAAATTGGATGGTAGAGGGGGGTTTATTCTATTAAAACTGTCATCACAAAATTTGGCGGTGGGCTGAGTCTCTGTCAGTTCAACCTCAAACGTCTGGACCAGGGGTTGATTAAGTTTCCAATGGTTAGCATGATGGCGTTTGGCCCGACAAGTGACAGGAATCCCCCAAGACCATCCAATATAGGGATGGGACCATTTGGTTGGGAATGGGTTTTGGACAACCAACCTGCCCGCGCTCAGTCAATTAACCATTTGTTCAGTCGATATAAGCCCATCAGGCACAACGCCTGAATTACTATCAGAGGGTCTCAAACTCTTGTTGATGGTGCCCAATATTTGTTCTGCTGATTTTGGGGTCAAATCAGAACCATCAGGAGATCAGTCTTATATTTCATTCTTCATGCTTTTACAGCCATTCAAATTCTGGCCATCAGCCCAATTGCCACCCAAAATAGATCTGATTGATTTCAGTTCAATAATCTTGGCACAGATTTCACTAATTCCCCACAACAGTTCTGTCGAGGTAAGTGAGGAAATTGGGGGTGGGATCTGAAGCAGGTGAGCTGTCACCCATTGCTCATCAACTATGTGGGTGAGATCTCCCTGGGTGATGAGGGGTTCTGCCATCCTCTTCGGTGTTTTCTTACTTGGGAACAGAAAGATAGCTCGATCAAGGGCCAAAGGACACTCCCTGAGACTTACATTACCCTTTCCTTTTACCAAAGGGATGGCCCCCCACTTGGAAACTGCACCAGAGCCACGTTCTTATGCGCTTTGGGTAACTTGATAGCCATAATCGTCGCGACCTTCTGCATTGGGCGGGGAGCCTCAGGGTGGGATTTGTGGAAAGCGTCAACCAGGTCCATACAATTTGCGCAATTGAATGCCTTGACCCAACTGTTTTCATAACCTGGATATCCTTTCCGGGCCACAAGGTATTGGACTGATTATTGCGACTTCTGAGATGCCAGGATGGCCTCCACTTCGGCTTCCTCCTCATTGTTGACGATGATTGGTTCTGGGTCCATGGGAATCACACCCTTGAAGGGCGACAGCTGGGATACATGGAAAACTGGGTGTTGTTTCCAATGTGCAGGAAGCTTCAATCAAAATGCCCCATTTTTAAATACCTCCTCCACTAAGTGGGGACCTGAACGCTTGATGGCGAATTTGTGGGAAGGAGTTTGGATTCATAAATGGTGGGTATCGAGCATGACGTAAGAACCCACCTTAGAGTCATGACCCAGAAGGCGCTTACAATCTGCGAATCACTTATAGTCATTGATGGCTTTAGTAAGGTGTTCCCACACTAAAGCTTGGGTTGATCAAATATGGCCAGCATTATCCGCGGCAGCTTGCACCTTTGGTTGCAAGCATGTCCTGACTAAGAATAATGGGTTATGACTCAACGTTGCTTCATATGGTGAGAAACCTGTGGAAGCGTGAGTCCCATTATTATATGCGAATTGGGCAAGAGGCAGGTCATCAGCCCAGGTATCTTGCGCTGCTACTCATAACAACACAGGTACTGTTCAAGAACTTGGTTAACCCACTTGGTCTGGCCATCAGACTGGGGATGATATGTTGTGGATCAACAGGGGGTTATCTTAAGGATTGACAAGAGTTTACTCCAAAACCGGGTGGTAAACTGGGTACCCCTGTCACTAACAATTTCCTGGGGAAGGCTGAACATCGAAAACACATGGCGAACGAATAGACGCGCCATTTCTTCCAGTGTAATCGCAGAAGTACAAGGAATGAACAGGGAAAATTTGGTAAAGCGATCTACCACCACCATTACTGCTGTTAAACCATTGGAGCAGGGAAGTTTGACAATAAAATCCACAGACACTGAGGTCCATGGACCTTCCGCCTGTTGTAAAGGGTGCAGGAGACTATTTTTCCTGACCAATCTGACTTGGCCCTGGCACAAGTAACACAATCGGTGATCCAAGTCAGAACCTCTTTAGTCAGTCCTGCCCAATTAGAGGTTCGCTTGATCAGGTCAATGCATTTCTTGTTACTGGGGTGTCCAACTGCGGGGGGATCATGGTGTGCACGGAATACATTCAGGCAGAAGGAGGGAGGCACCCAAACATGAGAACAAAAGTAGATGAGACCTTCTTCTAAAGAATATAGGGAGTGTTTGGGGCTCGAGTGAGTCAAGTGTTCAATCAACTCCACGCCCTCAGGACAGGCCGTTTGACTGGCTAGCACCTGGGCCGATAATGGATCATTGGGTGAAAATGCAGCGGAGGAAACAACGGAGGGAGCAATTGATAGGATTTGAGCAGCAGGGATCATAGTAACGAGATCCTATTCCTCAGGCTCTGAGGGGCAGTGAGCAGGACTACGGCTTAGGAAATTGGGAAGGACATTTAGCGCACCCTTGACGAATTCATATTTATAGTTAAAACTGCACAGGTCCTGATAGGTTCAGGATTGCCGGTGTGCCAATTTTTGGGGTTTGCAAAAATACAAAAGAGCTTGGTGATCTGTGCAAACTGTTAACTCATGACAAGCACCTTGCAACAGGTACTGCCAATGTGTTAATGCCCATGCAACAGCGGCCAGTTCCTTGTCATAGATGGCCCAGGACTGCTCTGTAGCGGTGAATTTTTGGGAGAAATAAGCGACCAGATGTTTGAGACCATCGTGGTCCTGAAGCAGCACTGTGCCCACAGCTACTGACAAAGCATCACATGCAACAATATACAGTTTAATGGGATTGGCATGTTTCAAAATGGGAGGAGACACAAACACTTCTTTAATTGATTTGAATGCCTGCTGACATTTGAGGGGTCCAACAAAACAGTAAGTTTTTCCCTGTGAGAGGGTGGAGCGGGGCAGCCAACTGGGAAAGTGCGGGGGAAAATTTCTTTAGGAAAATGCCAGTTTCCAAGAAACTTCAAAGCTGCTTCTGTGTGGTTGGGGTTGGCCGTTCTCAGATTGTGTCTAATTTGTTGGGGGGGATGGCGACCCCTTCTTTAAGTACCAAGTTTCTGAGAAATGTGACCTCTTCCTTGTAAAACTCACATTTGGAAGCTTTGAGGAACAGGCCTGCTTTATGCAAAGCAACCACCACTGCTTCTAAGTCAATAGCGTGTTGCTTGGGAGTTGGGGAATGGACTAGTATATCATCAATATAAGCAATAGCGCAGGAAAACTGAAGATCCCCTAACGCATTGTTGATCATTCATTGAAATGTAGCAGGAGCATTTTTCAGTCTGAAGGGCATTACGCGAAATTGAAAAATGCCTCGCCTCATTTGGATTGCAGTCAGCCATTCTTGTCCTTCCATTACTTGAATCTAATTGAAAGCATTCACCAGATCCAATTTTGAAAAGACATGGGATTTGGCAATTGCCTGACTGATTGTCTGCTCCAGGGGCAATGGGTAGGGGTCTGTAACTGTGATTTTGTTCAGGTGACCATAATCTATGCAAGGGTGGAGCGATCCACCCAATTTTCTTGTAAAAATGATAGGGGAAGTGATGGGGGATGTTTCTTTAAACAGCCAGCCTTTTTTCAACATATCGTCCAATCAGGTATTGAGAGCAGCCTCTTCCTCTGCGGTGTGAGGATACAACGGACAGTTGATGTTCACCAATTCCACAGTTGTCCAAAATCCACAATTGTACCTTGTATGTTTTGGCAGATGATCCGCTTTTTCCATATTAAAAATTCTGCAATATGGTATTAAAGTTTCGGGAAACTTGGCCAGAATGCCCGCGGAAGTGACTAGGGTGGTGATAGAGCTGGTTCCTTAGTTTTTCTTGAGGGTGTCAATCAAAGGGAACTCTCCCTCTGAATCATCATTGGAAAACAATAAAGTATTAGACTCTAAGTGAATTTTCACATGTTGTCAACGCCACCATCCCACACCCAAGATCACCGGGAATACCAGGTTTGGCATGGCCAAAAACCAATAGCATAAGTTATATCGGTAGATTGAGAAGTGTAACGTATGGCAAATGTTATATGAAGACTGGTAAGCAGAAGAAGCCACCATTACTGAGGCGCCCACATCCATTTCTAATTTTAACTGTTGTGCCAACTCGACGCTCATGAAGTTCCCCGCTGCTCCAGTATCTACCAGAGCTTTGAAGGATACATGATGAGGACTGATACTGATTCTCATAGGGACAAGAAAGTAAGCGCAATTCTGTTTATTTGGAGATTTGACCAACTCGGGAATGACTGAAGAGATAGTGGGTATGTTGAACCCAGGGTCAGGGTTTTTAGCTGGGGTGAAAATTGAGAGTACCAGCGCGGGAGAAATCGTTTCTTCCATCTGGTTTTGAACAGAGTTGTTCATAGTTGAGAGGGTAACCACTGCAGCGCCCAATTTGAGAATCAAGGCGGAAATTGCTGGAAGTAATGGTTGGACAATTATGTCATGGAAACGGCAGAAGAAGTTTAGACCAGCCTGCCAGTCAGGATGCTTGAGCACCCAAAAGGCAAGCTGGAATGCCAGGGGCATTGTCGACCATGTGACTTGATATGGAGCCAAGAAGTTTGATACAACATAGTGGTAGCATAACAGCAAGGTAAGGATTACTCGCTGGATCCAATTGGCAACAGAGGGAGCCATGGTAACCAAAAGAATTGGTAATGTCCACCTAAAATGCAGGGCGATGGACCACCAGAGAAGTGCCATCAGGGATGCGGTAAAAGGGGAAAAAATAACAGATAGAAATTTCTTTTGGTAAAATCTTATTGGGAAAGGAAAGTAAGAAAATTGACCAACAATCTTCTCAGTGCCTTGCAACTGATTAAATAGTGGTCAATTGGTGAAAGCGTGGTTGGGATCCACAAATTCAGCATAACTGGCGAATTGGATGGTAGAGGGGGGTTTATTCTTTTGGAACTGTAATCACAAAGTTTGGCGGTGGGCTGAGTCTTTGTCAGTTTGACCTCAAACATCTGGACCAGGGGTCAATTATGTTTCTGATGGTTAGCATAACAGCATTTGGCCCGATGAGCAACATGAATCCCCCAAGACCATCCAATATAGGGATGGGACCATTTGGTTGGGAACAGGTTTGGGATGATCAACCCGCCCACGCTCAGTCAATTAACCATTTGTTCAGTCGATAGAGGCCCATCAGGCACAACGCCTGAATTACTATCAGAGGGTTTCAAACCCTTGTTGATGGTGCCCAATATTTGTTCTGATGATTTTGGGGTCAAATCAGAACCGTTGGGTGATCCAGCTGATATTTAATTCTTCATGCTTTTACAGCCATTTGAATTCTGGCCATCAGCCCAATTGCCACCCAAATTAGACCCGACTGATTTCAGTTCAATAATCTTGACACAGATTTCACTAATTCCCTGCAACAGTTCTGCTGAGGTGAGTGAGGAATTTGGAGGTGGGATCTGAAGCGGGTGAGCTGTCAATCATCACTTGTCAACTATGTGGGCGAGATCGCCCTAGGTGATGAGGGGTACCACCATCCTCTTTGGTGTTTTCTTACTTGGGAACAGAAAGATAGCTCAATCGAGGGCTAAAGGATACTCCCCGAGACTTACAGCAGACCGCTTTGAGGAGGTCTTGCAACGTGTTAGCCAAATTGTTTTATTTAAAATGATGACAGCCTCAAGTACACCGCTGGGCCTTCCAGGTTCCCTCCAAACCAGGTCACCCATGCACTCAACTCCTTTACCAACTTTGGTTATGAAATGCCCTTTGGGGCACAGCCAATTTCTGCTTTTTTCTTGATATCTTATTACTTTTACTATACTCAACACCCTCGCCTAATGTCTCCTTAGCTCCAGCTCACTCTGCTGGGCTATCTTTATATTAACACTGATGACAAGTTCCCTTGCTCTGGCCCAGTGCTTCATGAACTGCCAAGCGGGGAACTGGAAATTTATAGATACTCTCTTGAAAGGTGGCTATTAACCACTTGACCAGGTGGGTTGAAGCGCAGGCAATATAGAATTTTGGGGTAGTCACAGTGGCCAAGTTCATAATGGAATGTATTATCCAGAGACATGGTTTCCCTCAGTTCATTCTTATCAATCTAGGAACTAACTTCACCTTGCACATCCTTCCAAAATTGATTCAGCTAATGGGCATCTGTGGGGTTCAGATGACCACAGACCACCCTGATTCTAACGGAATGGTCAAATGGGTCAATGGGATTTTGGTGAACGTCCTCCAAAAACTGGTAGCCAATAGACCCTCTTATATGAGTTCCCTCCTGTCTACCGCCATCTTTGTTTAAGTATCAGCTATAATTATGCCACGGGGAAGAGCCCCTTTTCTCTATTATACAAAGGACATCCTGCTCTTCTGACATTTCTTCATTCAAGTATAGAAGATACTGGCAGAATGGATCCCCATCATTACTTGACGAATTTAGATGACATGTTGATTAAGTTACAAACAGAATTGTACTCTTTCAGCTTGGCTAAAAAGATTAAGAATCAGGCCACTGATCATGTATGGCGTAATGGGTTAGCTTTGTTCCAAGAAGGAGAGATGGTTTTGTTCCACAAACGGCATGGGTTTGGACAGAAACACAATTTGGCCAAAATTTGTATTGTTCTGTTTAAAGTATCAAGAAAATGGGTGTCAACGCCTACACCATCAAAGACCAAGTGAGTGGTCAAATCATTAATTGTGTGCATGCAAAGTTCCTCCAAGTGTATAAACAATAGGAGATTATCATCCAGTAAAAGGGGGTAATGTTGAGATTCTGAAAAGACTGGATGATAACCTGAAGAGCTATGGTGGATTGGCAAGAATCCGCTGACTAAGATGATTAAATACAATTATTTGAGCGCCTTGAGAGGAGGGATATTGGGATATAATGGATTGTTATTGTATCACCTATAAATAAAGCAATAAGGCAACGTTGACAATTGAAAAGAATATTTAGATCACTTTAAACTAAGGCAATAGATAATTGAAGAATACCATCTCAAAACCAATGAGAATCAGTGGAATAGAATAATCTAAGCTAAGAGAATGGTATGTCTAAAGTTGCTGATATAAGTGAGATGCGGCAATTGCTAGGTTGTTAATAGTTCAGAGAGAATGGAACAGAAAAGAATTACTGTATCTATTAAAATAAATAAAAGTGCCGTCAGGGCAATTACTCTTATTTTAATATTTTCCAGCGCGTTTGGAGGACTGACGATCCCCATATCATCTGTCTGTAGTTCAGCGATTTTTAACCTGTGTGACTTTACAGCATATCCCAATGGTATCACCCAAAATTATAACAATACTTATCCATTAATACAGGTATAAATCTCATAGGAGCATTGCCTGTTAAAACATGCATTTCAGAGTTGTTCCAATTGAGTAGAGACGTAAGAGTTAGAGCTAGAAGTTTGGGAAAAATATTGAGGATAAGAATCAGCTGCCTCAGTAAAAATTTCACTAATCTGAAAATTTAGATCAGAAGGTCCCACTTTTTTGTCCACTCTGCGATATAACTTGAAAAATTTGCTCCTTCTGTGCATGGTATTTAAGTTCTAAAGTTTCAATCTTTGTTTGAAACATATATCTTTGGATTCATAGGCCTGTAACAGGATGTCAGTATCCTTTGCCCATTTACCCAGATTATTCAATTCTTCAGGTAATAATTGAATCAAAAACTGGGGATAAATAGGTACATCATTTGGAGTTAAATTACAATCCTTGGCATCTTGATGAAACTGTTTACGCAATCATTAAATCACGCTCAAAAGAGTGTCAGCTTGCTAGAGGGATCCTGGGTGCCCATCAGCACCAGGAGGTTCACGTGGCCCTTCACTTCCATGTGGCCCACGAAGTCCTTCAATACCAGGAGGACCTTGTTCCCCCTGAGGACCCATAATTCCCGCGGTTTTTTCTAATTTACCAACTCAAAATTGCATTCCATAGTATAATTGCTCCAATTGGAAGAGGCGATTCTTAATTTACTTCTCCATCAATTGATTATGATTAGAGAGTTAGGAAAAGTGTCTCTCCATTCAACTTAAATTTCTTGGACTCAATTCATTAATTTTAAGTCAACAAAACCATATATTCCGTGATCAAGCTGAACAAGTTGTTGTTGCACTTCATTAAGAAGATTTTGATTACTAATAATGGCATCACGATCATCTTTACTTAACTTAGAGGCAGACTTGAAGAACTCAGAAACATAATTAAAAAGGATGGAAATCCTTTTAACAAATCAAGCATCCCTTTATGATGCATTCCTACTACTTGCAATAAGTGGTATAAAAAAGGGTGTACAACTTTGGTGTAAATATTGATTTGTACCAATCACCAAAAATTGAGAAGTTTGATATAAACCCCTCATTGTAGAGAATACATCATTAGTCCAAGATTGAGTAGGATGGATTCCAGTAATTACGACCCTATCAAGCTTCTGATTAAAGATGTTACTTAAAACCTCATTCTGTAGTTGAAAATTTATTATAAAGCTTAAATTGGGACCATAGAATTTTAAGTTGGCACGGAATTCCAACATAGATGGTACCCTTGGTATTTCAGTTTTAATGTAATGGACTCATCATAAAATACTGCCTTGCTCATGGTCCTGAGACTCTTCAGGCGAAAAAGGAGAATTCATCTTAGTGATTGACATTTTCTTAATAGAGTAATTCAGAGAGCCCTGTAGTGATCACTTTTTTGAAGTTTTAAATTGCAGTTCTGAAATAGAAGGTAAGTCTCAAAATTAATTTAAGGCATCCCCCAAAAAGATATGAAATATAGTAAATATAGGGTTGTAAATAGACCTATCTTTTATATTAAAAAGGATTGAATATTAATAGGTTTTAAAGTAGTTTGGGGTTTATCAGATCTTTTTAATCACTGAGCAATCTTCATATATCACCTGATTGGGATAAGCATGATAATTCTTTTTGGATTTGATAAATTTAAATTTATTGAGTTCCCCTCCAATAATATTGGTGGAATAATTTGGGAATAAAAGCTTTGGAAATGGAAGAATTAAGCAAAATCCTGACACTATATTACAATTTTTATTGAGGCACTAGTATCTGAACATAAATGTAGCCACTAGGTCAAGGATTCATCCTAAATCCTTATCCTTTTTATAAACATTATATAGCTCATGCTTCTATAGTTATCTGTAGCCAATTTACAAGAACCAATGAGTTAAAAGAATGCTTTCTTTTAGCATTGATAACATAATGGAGTCATGTATACTATATAGGTTCACAAATTTGATAGTAATATTAAGATCATTTTTATAGTTATAGAATAACATAATTGGTTGTTTTTCATACCCTAGTTAAAAAACTTGTAGCATTATACTAGCCTTGGTTAATTTATAAAAATAGATTAACATCAGTATAAGATATATATATTTTAGAAAAAAATGAATAAATTATTTTTCATTAGCCCAGGACCTAAGGTCAGATTATAATAAAGTTGCTATATCATATATTTGCAAAACACAGCACTAAAATCATTTTAAATTTATTTCTTTTCTATTTTATAGAATTATTTGTTCTTTATATTGTTTAGCTATAATATATGTTACCTTCATATATCATATAGAATAACTCTAGGTCCAAGGATTACAAATACTTATAGTGAATTAGCAATTATGAACTATATATAATGAGATCCTTAGACTTAACATATTTTATAATATGCATATAACACAGTTATAAAAACTTAAAGAAAACACTTTACAGGGGAGGATACCCCAGTGGTAGAATAGGGACCTCTACCGCTGCCTCTCTGAGTTTGATCCCAGTAGTGAACTTTGGGTAGGGGATGATTATGACTGTGTTGGAATTGCGCACTAATGCCCCAAACTGAGATAGAAAATAGCAAAGGCGGTCTATGGAGTTCCTGGCCTATCATATGCCGCGCATGGAGGTTTTCTGGGGTTTACCCTCCTTTCCCATTTTCTTAACTTCCCCTCATCAGTGCAGTATCATCCCTAGGTTGGCCCACCTCAAATATAAAATTTAAAGAAAACACTTTGCCATTTTATAAAGCATTTTATGTAAAACACAAAAGCAAGTCTTTTAAAATTTATCATAGAAACTAATGATATATAATACCACACATTTATAAAAAGTGATACCATAACTATATCAGATAATAAAGATATCAGTAGGATGTATATAGAAAATAGTTAATTACTTTGATTCTCTATGAAACTATATTCACTTATGTAAGTCAAAGTTTATATCTATTGATAATACACAGCTAAAATTGATATCTGACACAAAAGATCATAATTGTTCAGTATAATACATGTATATTATATACCTTAGTATCTATCAGTTTAGAATGAAATAAATTATAATCTTCTTACATATGTCACAGATGGCAAAATGATTTCTGTTTAAAAACATAAAATCCATTAGGGAAGCTCAATATATTTCAATGAGTCTCTAAAGACCATTGGGATCTTTATAAGGCCATCAACAGGAGGTAAGTTGTTTTCCTGCTTACTAATTAAAGACACTTTAGGCATTATAAAACATAATCTACTTTGGTAAACTTTAATATTCTTAAGATCATGAAACATAAAGCAAATAAAATGGGTATTTTGTAATTTTTGTCAGATTTCATACATGAACCAAAGATTTGCATGAGTCAGATGATAGGAATCGAACCCAATCTGTTGAAGTAGTTAAAACCACTATCAGGTATAATCCTGACAACATTCCAGCACTCTAGATATTGAGGACAATTCCTGACTAATTTAAGCCCTAATATTGATGTTCAGACCATATCTATGCAGCAATCAAATTCCATTTGACAAGAGATGAACAACCTGCCGCCAAATCCCCAAATGGAAATGAGAGTAAATCATAGCATGGTACCCATGATGATTGATTTGAGAAAACCCCACATAAATAATGTTTCTATGCAATAAACTTTACACTATTTTTGCATTTAAGTTAAATTGCCTAATTTATTTATTTAAGGAAAACTAATAGCTAGGATTTACAATTCCAGGAACTTTAATCTTAGTAAAGACTTTTTAGAAAAGGAAAGAAAAAACGCATAATCCAGCACCTATGAACATTGGGCATCCTGGCCTTCAAATTAAAGGGAAAAGTGGTCTATAACCCCTTAGTTCCACAAAACTGGTGTTCTCTGCCAGGTCAACCCTGAGTTCACAGCGAAACTATTAATACAATGAGCATTAATGATTTGGCGTCAGATCTCTATCTGGATCAGGAACTCCTTAATATCTTGGCAAAATTACCTGCTATGATGCGTGGGTTGGAGAAAAGAATTCTTGCCCTTGAGCAACATCAACTCAAACTTTGTGATGCAACTACTGAGCTTAAAAGCGAATTTTGGCAGCTAACCCCACTCAATGCCACCAAATCAGCCCTTTGTGCCACCCATGATTGGGTAGATTTTAATAATTGAAGATAAGAACTCCTTACAATATCAAGTAGGCACCCGCCACCCTTAAAAATCTTCCAGCGATATTAGTTCCTCTTTAGGTAAAATCTTCCCCCAGTGACAATTTATGTTGTTTGACCATTAACTCCCCCCAGTGGCACGTTTAAATCTCTGTTCAAAAAGAAGTAAGTCCCAGGAAAAGGGAGTAGCTTCTCTTTCTTATATTGTTATGATAGTGCTATGGAATAAGCCACTGACACCCTACGGCTCAAGTACCTAACTAACTGTTTTAGTCCTGTAGCTCAAGACATTATGGCACCTCATCTCATGCATTGTCAGGCTTAGGATGACGCCAAGACTGCATTGCTTTAGAAATTAGGAGTGATCTAACTTTATCCAACCAAAAGCAAACTTTAATGAGCATAAGCCTTATTTTGAGGAGAAACTGTCACTGAGTTCGCTCACCATTTTTACCTTAAGACTCAAATGTTGGTCGCTGGAAAAGATTTATTTTGGATGACACTATCACTGTCGTAATTTGAGATAATAATTGAATTGAATCTTTCTTCCAAATCAGGCTGTACCAAATTGGTCGTCAAACCTAACCAAGCTAAATAAATTTCAGGATCCTCCTCCCTATTCCTGAGTCACGTGGGGCGGCGTTTCCACCCACTTGGTCAGGTGAGCAACACCATCCATTGAGGATGCCCATGAGGAGGCCATTCTGGAAGATCAGTAAAGATCCTGGACAGATGAGGCCCCGAAGATCCCAAAGGCACCAAGTCCCAATGCACCCTATAAATATCGAAACCTTTTAACTTAATAAACTATTTGGTATTCTAACATATTTTTCTCATTTCCTTCTCAGTGCTCTTTCTGAATTTTCCAGCTTCGAGCCACCTACAAACCTCAGCGCCAGTCCAGAGAACTGTAGCGCCAACAAAGTGATGCTCACTACAGGGGGCTCCAAGCTGCCCTAAGTGAAACGTCTATCACAAAAATGGAAAATACTAGCAGCCCTGAAGACCAGCCAACTGGTCTGTCAAGAAGTGTTACTCATTGGGTTAGTACATTGTGATATGCAATGCCACCCATGCAGCTGGAGAGGCTAGAATTTTGGGCCACCTTTTTACTCTTGCTGCCCTCCCTTGATGGGAGCCAATACCAACTCCAGTATGAAAACCTCAATGATTTCGTCCAACAACTAATAAATGGCATCTACTCTGTGGGCGCCCGCTCCAGCTGTTCCCGTTCCTCTTCTGTACCTTCTACAATGTAAAACCTCTATGCCTCGGCTGTATTACCAGCTGGGGAACTTACCCTGGGGCCTGATCACTACCTTCGTAACTTTGTCCACCCTGCTATCCATCACCTACTTCAGCTAGTTGGATTACACTATCTGGAAGTCTCCTGGCAACTAGGACTCACCCAGAATTTACACTCCTAAATCATCAACTTCTACAACGCTGCCTCTTCCTTTGTGCATGACAACTGCAAAGCTATTATTGATAATCGACGATTGATCAAAAAGATCTGAGATCAAATTGTAGTATTAGACAGTGGAATCTCTTGTTACATCAAGGAGCAGTTTTGTCAAAACGCTCAGTTATTCAAGGCAGCTTGGAATCAGCATCTTCTCCAAGTCAAAGAATTGGGATAATCCCTGCAACAGCACTACTGAGAGCTGGCCTCTAATGACTACCCCTCCATAAGTGCAGGGCTAGAAGGACCTAGGGGGCCTGAAGGCCCCGAGGGGCGTCAAGGGCCCCCAGGCCCTTCAACATCGGGCAAACCTGAAGACCCCTGGCGAAGGAATGTGATAACTGCCCTGGCTGCCCTACGGGATCAAATCCAAAATGTGGCGCTGGGGTGCAAACTCCAATTGAAGGAGTCCCCCTCAACCCCCAGGTCTCTATCAAGGCATTGTCAATGAGATGGATAACCTCAGTGCCTTTACTAAGCTCACTGATGCTTATATCTCTCAACTTGAACAAACTTGTCAATAGTTTGAAACCCAGTTGACCACCCTCAAAAGCCAGCTCCACCTTCAGAGCACCAATATCCAATCTCTAAAAGAACAGGTTGCCAATAAGGCATCAGCTTCCACCCTCAGCCAAAATTGGGACTACATCCAAGAGGACTTAGAAGGCTTGCAGAGGCGTCTGGATCAGCGGGCTCCTCAGGATTATGTGGAAATGGAGGTCTCAGAGCTGGTGCCCATCCCAGGCGTTAACACCCTTTCCACTCCGATTGTAGCTAACTTTAAACCTAGTTTTTAGGAAAGGTTCACCCCCAGACAAGAGAGTATTGCCTCCTTTCTGTATGCCTATGAGAGTTCCATGGAGGAGGCCACCAATCGGCAGAAGGTGAAGCATATCAACTCCTGCCTAGATAGCACCTCCTGGGAGATCATGACCCCACATTTGAAGGAGCGTAACACCTGGGAACAGGTACATACAGCCTTGATCCAAAAAATTTGGCAGCAATCAAACTCTGGCCAACCAAAAGCAAACATTCATGGGCATCCGACTGAATAAAGGGGAAAACCTATGGAGTTTGCCAACTGGTTTTATGCCCAAGGACAACCTTTGGTAACAATGAATTACATCACCATGGATGATGCCATCAACGCTGTCATCTCTGCCTAGGGATCCTATCCTGAGGTTCAAATTCATATGATCAGGCAGAAGAATGGGTTTACCTGTATTTGGGAAATCAAGGAGGCCCTCAACGAGATCCCTGCCTCGACTCTACACTTTAAGGCTACGTCTACTGGCCCCTATAATCGCCCTAGGGTCCATGTAGTCAAAAACCAAAAGAATCCATGTCCTCGATGCACCTATTGTAATATTTTCAGACATAGTACCCAGGTCTGTTGGAAATGACTTGCTGAGGAGGCGGGAAAAGGGCCATCAGCATGAAGGACGAGGCGCTTCATGCTGACATCCCTACCTAGCCTCAAGTATCCTCCATGAATGAACCAGAAGCTGTCGTAGCAGAAGAAGTAGTTTCAGTATCTGATGACAATAAAGACATTGATACTGCTTACTATTCTTCTGATGATTTTCTCATGTTCCTCACGTTATTACCACAATTTGGAAGTTTGGTTACCCAAGTCGCCGTCTGGGTCCACAAGATTCCAGTTTTTTCCATAGTTGATAGTGGCTCCCCCATGAACGCCATATTCTCCAAGTTGATGAAATGGGTCAAGATCACTCTGGACCTGCCCCACTACATGCAATATGGCATGGCCGGCCCACAGTGTACCCAATCTATAGGAGCTTATTCCTCCTTGCCATTGCATTTTGGAAAACTTGCTGTGAACACCCCTGCAGTTGCACTTGACAATCCCAGTTATAACCTGCTCCTCAGTACTCAGTTCCTTTGAGACTATTCGGCAGTGCTCCATAATGATGGTGGTTTCCTCTCCCTTCTAGGACATCGAGTCCCTCTAGTTTTTGAAACTACTCATGACTCAAAGGCGGAGGTCAAAGCCCGAGCCTGCCTACTAGAGAATGAAGCTAAATTGATCAGCTTGAGTATCACATAAGGGCTCTTGAGTCTGATTACCCCCTCCTGCTGTTGATGGACAGGAAGGGATGCCGATCTATTTATACCAGGTGACTAATGTACCCCTGAAGTCCTAAGTCATTGTCAACACTCAGGTCCATATCAACATTCCCTTGAAATTCCTGTTGGAAATCTGAGGCCTAGACAACCTATCTCCTAAGGAAGTGATGACCTGCACTGGGATCCTTGATCCAACATATGCCAGATCCATATCTGTGTTGCTAGCCAACCTGAATGACAAACCCAAAGTTGTAGGTCTGAACAGTCCCGACGCTTATGTTTTCCTATTACTGATAGGTGCTGTTGCTGATGTTTGAAGCTTTGGGGACTTGAGGGATTTCAGCTTGGAGTTGCCACCCTCAGTTAATCTGGTTGACGCTAATATTGAGAAGGATCTCTTTGATGAGCAGTGACACAAGGTTCAGGAGCTGTTGGAGGAATACTCAGACCTATTCTCAACTTCAACCTATGATTTTGGAAGAATGAGCAGAGTCCTCCACCACATAGAAACTGGGGACGCTCCCCTTTTCAATCCTGGCCTTACCAAAAGAGCAAGGTCAAAGAGGCCCAGGTGACAGTGAAACTTAAACAGCTACTTGACACTGGTCACTTGGTCCCATTGCGTAGTCCTTGGGCCTCCCCTCTTCTGCTGGTCTGAAAGAAGGATGGCAAGCACCGGGTGGTGATGGATTATTGATGACTTAAATCCATCACCAAGAAGGACAGTTATCCCCTGCCCCAGGTTGATAATTCTCTCCATCTGCTTGACAGTTCCCAGTACTTCTCGGCCATGGACCTTACCAGCGGATTTTGGCAGGTCAAGCTCACCCCCGAAGACCAATCTAAGTGAGCTCTAATCGCCAATGAGGGGCTGTTTGAGCCCACCCAAATGCCCCAAGGCCTCTGTAACGCCCTGGACACTTTCCAGCGTGCCATGGATGGGATCCTTGGGGACTTGAAGCTCTCATGCATCCTCATCTACCTGGATGACATTACTGATTTTGCGCAAACTTTTAATGGACATGTGGAGCATCTCAAGGAAGTCTTTAAGCGTCTCAGGAAGGCCTCCATCAAACTCAAACTCTCGAAGTGCTCCTTTTTCCAGTCTGAGCTAGGGTTTCTAGGGCACAAGGTCTCCAAGCGTGGCATCCAACCTATACCCAACAAAGTCGACGCCATAAAAAAGATGTCACGCCCCCAAAGCTTATGAGATATTCAAGTCTTTCTTGGCATGGTGGGCTATTACCATCAGTTAATCCCACGGTTTGCTGACCTAGCCGAGCTGCTGTTCTATCTCCTACAAAAGAATGTACCGTTCTAGTGGCGGCCTAAGCAGGAACAAGCTTTTAACACTTTACGTATGGCTTTATGTACTAAACCTGTTCTAGTTCATCCTTACTTTAATCAACCCTTCTTGTTGTTAACGGATGCAAGTGACATCACCATTTGGGCTACCCTGCTCAACATGATTAAAAACCAGGTTGACCACCCCATGGCTTATCTTATTAAGATGCTAAGTAAGGCTGAGCGGAACTACAGTGTCACAGAGAGGGAATGTCTAGCTGTCCTATTAGCCATTAAACATTCTCAGCCTTACCTCTATGGTACTAATTTTACTATTATTACAGACCACTCCTTGCTCCAGTGGCTTCAACAAAATGAAAGACCCCGATGGTCAGCTAGCCAGGTGGGCTCTATGACTGCAAAGCTATGATTACACCAGCATACACCACGCAGGCATGATACACCAGAATGCTGATGGCCTCTCCAGGATGTCAGTGTTAGCAATCTTGGCCCCTGAGGAAGATCGGCTTTATGACCTGATAGGACAGCCTGAACAATGGGAACTGGAAACTCCTGAGGTTCAGGCCAAACTCCACCAAATGACTTGAGACACGCAAATCAAGGATGGGCTACTCTACAAGAAAGTTAACAAGAAGTGGCTCCCCTATATCTGCCCCTCCTCTCAAACCAATATCATCTTGTAAGGCATTCTACTGTGGGACACGGGGTAGTTAAGAAGACTCATGAATGGCTTAAGTCACTATGCTACTGGAACTGAATGGTAGAAACCATCCAAGAGGTTTTGGAAGCTTGTATGACCTGACGATCCCACGACCAAGCCAACCCTCAATTTCAGAACTCAGTCGTTGCCCTAACCAAGCCCTTCAATGTTGTTAGCATTGACATGGTGGGTCTCCTTCCCACAGGATTGCATGGCCACAAGTACATTATCCTAGCTGTAGACCACTTAACTAAGTGGGTTGAGGCAATTTCGGTCCCTGCTGCCACTGCCAAGGCTACCGCTCTTTTTCTTGTTCATTCCATTTTCACCCAGCACAGGTGCCCCCAGACCTTACTTTCGGACAATGGATTGAACTTCACCTCCCAGGTAGTACAAGAACTAACTTCGTTATTTGGCACTACTCAGAGTTTCGCTGCCACCTACCACCCGTCTACTAATGGGGCCATAGAACATGCTAACAGAACTCTTGTTTCCATCCTACAGAAGTTGGCCCCCTCAGATCCTGCCCGTTGGAACCATTGTATGCCAAGCGCCTTGCTTGCCTACAGGGTGAGCTATCACTGAGTCATCAAGATGTCCCCATTTGAAGCCCTATATAGGTGGGCACCTCAGCTACCAAGTAGTGTCCAGACACCGCTTGAAACCTCCACACCTGAGAACTCCAAATTAACTATGAGGGCTCTAGCCAATGAAAGTGTCCGGCTTCAATACCAAGCCACTCAAGGCATTATCACCACCACTGGAAGAGAGACATCCCAATATAATCTCGGATGACCCTCCTTATCAGATTTTCAATTAGATGACCTCATTCTCTTTTATCACCATCGACCTGGAGGCTGACAGAACAAGCTAGACATACTTTGGTCTGGACCCTATAAAGTCATACATAGGGTGAAGTCCAAGTACTCCATTGATGACATCAACCAAGGGACCGTAGTAAATCAGGTGCATGGTCAGTTCCTGTGGCCATATTCCCCCTCTGACAGGATCTTGAGGGGGGCGTTGTCAGAATTCGAGATAAAGATTGAATCAAATTCCCCCCTTCTGAATCAGGCTGTGCCAAATTGGTCATCAAACCTAACTGAGCTGAATCAATTTCAGGATCCTCCTCCCCTATTCCTGAGTCACGTGGGGCAGCGTTTCCACCCACTCAGTCAGGTGAGCAACACCATCCATTGAGGATGCCCACAAGGAGGCCATTCCAGAAGATCAGTAAAGATCCTGAATGGATGAGGCCCCAAAAATCTCAAAGGCACCATGTCTCAATGCACCCTATAAATATCGAAACCTTTTAACTTAATAAACTATTTGGTATTCTGACCCATTTTTCTCATTTCCTTCTCAGTGCTCTTTCTGAATTTTCCAGCTTCAAGCCACCTACAAACCTCAGCGCCAGTCTAGAGAGTTGTAGTGCCAACAATCACTGCCTCATTTTTAGCGCTTAAAAAGATGCCTATTATTCTACTTTATTTTAAAAGCAGTGAAGTATAACTGTATGTCTCTACTCCATATCAAAGGAGCCATTTTGTAGATTCCAGATAATCTACTCAAATTCACTGAGCCCCCTCGTTTTAATATGCCTTGACCCAAGTGTTAGTGGTTACTCCTCCCAATTTGACTAACCCAATTTGTTCTGCACTTTTTGCAAGAATAATTATACTGTAGACACTTGTTGCAAATTTAAACATAGGTCAGCAAAAAGATCAGTCAGTATAGAGAAGGATGCTCTCTATGCTGATGACAATTATTTGTCTTAGGATCCTTGTACTAGCTTTAGTTCCATGACCAGCACCTCAGGGTGCTTTGTGTTAGCAGCTCCTGCAGAAGTTGAAAAAAACCTTTCTATCTAAGGAAATAAAGATCTTCAATCTTCCTATTTTTATGTTGGCCAGTTACCCAGACAAATCTTGAAAGTCAGTTTCTCTATGGAAAGCCACGCGCTGATAGATAAAACCTTTATAAACATTGAACAGCCCCAAGCTTGGCTATGGCAAAAATTCTCCGCTTGCTCACCACAGCTCCCCCACAAAAGTTTAATAGCTGTTAATTATCAGTTTGGATCTATGATGGTTTGTGTAGAGGTAGTCAATCATATGGTTTTAGTCTTGGCAATAATTAATACCAGCTCACTAATTAGTATTATATTCTCCTAAACTTATTCAGAAAGTAAAAATGGCTCCAGACTTAATTCATGACGCTGAGTATAGGACAGCCATAATTGGATAAATAAAGCAATTGGGGTGTATTCTGCTTTACCTCTCCAATTTGGAAAACTTCTAATTACTGCCCCTGCTATTGCAATAAAAAACAATATTTACGAATTTCTTATTGGAGTCCAACTGATGTGGGAGTTCGATTGCATCATCAACCATAAAGAAAAGTACCTTTCATTATTAGGGGTTGTCAAAATCTGAGGATCGCTCACTTGAAGGTTGATATCCTGCACACTTATTTGGGTTGAAGTTCTGCCGGATGATCCTTGATATGGTCAGTGGCTTATAGTATATTCACCGTTTGGAAACTCACTAGGCCCATTAATATAGCCTCAACGCTTCTGGTCGATTTTGGGAATAATTTTCCCAACATGTTTAGGAACTTCTTCCAAGGCAGGCTTCAATACAAACTGGAGATTTGGTCCTTCCAGTTTGTTGACAATTTTCTTCAAAGAAAGGATTTAATAAAAAACCAGGAAGAGATTATATAAAATAATTTTATTGAAGATATTTATTTGATAATCATTATTAGGCCAGGCGCCGGTATTTATACCTCTAGGGATTTTCCTAGCCACATTCAAGCACAAAATTTCAACATATATTTTACCACCTCAGCTTGGCCCTTGAACTGATACAACTGAGACCTCTTCTTAGGTTTTTTGGTGGCAAAATACTCTCAAAATTTGGAAGGATTTCAGGTATAAAAATTGTGAAAAAAGACACTAAAGCTTTTATTTCCTGTAATGATAACATCTGTTAATAAAGGTTCGATTCAAACAGAAATTTTTGATAATCACACAGGTGAGATGAGCGAATTCAACAAATCTTAACTAAACTGGGCGAAAGCTGTATCTGGCAATGGCCAAAACGGTGCACCAAAGGGTAAAAAATGCCCTGGAGGGGGACCGGGAGCCAATGCTTCCAAAAAGCCACAAACTCAAACACCTCCTAGGTTTGTAGATTTCACCACAAAACAAAACCAATATATGGAAATACAATATGCATAACCCCTATCAAAAGTGGAACACAGGCTCTGGTTTTTCTTAGGGGTCGAATCCCCAACTCTGTGGGAGAAGTTGAGTGAGGCACAGACCTCCCTTTTTCCCCATGTGATGTACGTTATCACCCACACCATCCACCACAGCTGGATCAATATGGGTTTTGAAACTGAAGAGGATGCAGATGCTGCAGCGAAAGTCTGTGTCAAGATTGCCTTCCTTGAGGGAAAAAAATTGTGCGCACTACGCACACCAGATGGAACAAAGAAAATACTTTGTTCATCTCATTTGACTTGCTCCTTACCAACCTCCCCTGCAAACTAATCGAAGAGGAGCTCTGAATTGGCCTTCAGAGCTATGTAGAAATCATACAAGTAGAACTACAACAATTCCACCTGATGCCAAACCTATGCACAGGAAAGGTAATTGTCATGATCAACCTGGTCCCCAATGTGGCCGCAGACCTAACAAAAATCCCACGCACCATGGTGCTTCACCTCCCAGATGGGGGAGTGTCAAAGCCATTCCGCATCACACTGGAATGTGCACCGCCCATATGCAACCATTGCACTGCATTGGGGCACAAGGAACATGAATGCCCATGAAGGAGGTCATCTTGGCCCCAGACTTCTGTAATGACGCCATAGACAAAGATGAAGAGTCCTTTGAAAAATGGTCAATGAAAACCATGCTTTCCTCTTGGGAGAGGATGGGCACTACATCCTCATAGACCCAGTATCACCCAAAATATGCAAACAGGTACAGAAGGCCCGCAAGCAGGAAGCAGCCAAGGCTGCACCACTTATGACCTCCTCCATTGACCTGGACCAAATCCAGGAGGACAAAGAGGAAATAAGCTAATCCAGACAATCAGAACAGAATGCCCAAGCCAAAGAAGCCATGGAGGATATTAACCAAACCAAACAGTCAGAGCAGACAACCCATGCTGAAAATTTTCTCAACAATTTGACTGAATCACCACGTGATATCAATCAGATAAACTTACCTGGACAATTTGACTTCACTATGAACGAGACAGCAGGGCCCAGAACTTCAAAATCAAGCCCCAAAACATCAGAAACCAATCAGCGCACTAATCCAAGTCTTAAAAAATCATGTGTGGAAAAGCCTAATACAGACCCTAAATCCAACAAAACATGCACGAGATTAATACAAGGTAAGGAACTGGACAACGACTCAGAGTGGACTGGCCCAATCACACGGAGCAAGTTCAAGGCAATGAGCATGGGGCTAGGGCCAGAAGGCTCTACCAACTGCTCCTGAGGCGCCGCGGGCACCTCAGTGTCAATAAGGGATGCTAAACATCGCAGGAGCCATGGCTCAAGCGTCTCAAGCCATAAAAGCTGGACTTCCTTCATAAACCCCCTGTAAACATCTTGGTCATACAGGAGACCCACTGTCTACAGGGGAAAGAGAGATCCTGGTCAGCCAGGGTCTCACCATCCCAGTCAGTATGGACATCCAACTGTGGGGTGGTCATCCAAAATAACAAAAAATTAAAAATCGCTGACTCCTCCTTGTATCTGCACAGCTGCATCCTGGCCGCAACAATTGCAAACCAAGAGGCCACAATCTCAATATCTTGTATCTATGCACTATGCACCACAACAAGAGGAAACAATTCCTCAAAGCCATACTGACGCTCAATCTCCCACCAGAAACCATCCTGCTGGGCGATTTTAACTGCTGGGACAACCCCACCACAGACCGATGGCCCAACCCCAGGGGATACCCACCAGGACACATCGAGTTCCACATGATGAAGGCATCCCTTGGCCTTTAAGACCCCTCCCCCCAGGTCTCCACTCCTCCCCCACATGACCTGCCCCAGCATACGTGAGGGGATGCTCATCTCAATGAGCCACATCGACCACATCCTCACAATAAAATCCTGCTGCTCATCTATTTTCTAACTTCACAACAAAAAATATCAATTTCTCTGACCACTGACTAGTTTTTGTGCAGTTCACGCCAACCCAAACTCAAATGCAAACGTCACCCTGGAGGAAGTTATACCCAGAGAGCATAAAAGTGCCCAAAATTTCTTATTGGTCAAGAAAAAAGCCATGAACCTAGAATTTGCAACCCCATTCATAATGTTTCCTGTCAAAACTTGGGAAATTCAAGTCCAAATTAATAAACAAAACTCGCCATCTCACCTCATGCAAGTACACCGCAGACACAGCCATAATCAGGCGCACCTTAGCGGAACTAGAACACCTTGAGCTCAACACCCCAAAGTCCAGCTACAGCCCCAACTGGGGGCGCAAATGGGCGGAAATCTCCGCCCACCTAAATGCCCTCAGCTATGAACACCAACAAAGAATCAGAGTATCGAGGAAAGGTAAGTAAATTATAGAAGGCAAAACCTGTTCAGCGTATTTCTTCTGCCAATACCACTCCTAAGGCAACCTGCCCCCATGCGCACAGGTCCACAAAGCTGACAGCATCGTGGCAACTGACCCAACGGAGGTCAAGGCAGAAATACACCCCTATTACACCAAACTTTAATGTGACATCCCACTTGACCCCCAAAAAGTAAAAAATTATACACATCGCCAGAATACAGAGGGCCGCTGGACTATAATTTCCTAAACCTGATAATGCAGGAGGAGCTCTGGAACACAATCCATGGTGCACCGCGTAGGAAATGCCCAGGCCCTGATGGGATACCCTATGAATTTTATAAAAAAATATTTTAAACAAATCGCCCCCCTCCACCTAGCATCAATGAACCAGTGCCTGCTGGAGACACGCCTCCTTACTGGAGGCCAGGACTCCTATGTCATTACCCTATTTAAAAAGGGCGACAGACTGGACCTGGCCAACTGGCGCCCAATCACACTCTCAAACACTGAAACAAAACTACTTGCAAAAATTCTAGCCACCAAATTAGACACATTAGCCTCTAAAGCCCTATCACCTAATCAGTTTGGTTCACACCAGGGCGCTCCATCTGGTCCAATATACACTCCGTCGCCAATATATGCCATTCCAAAGCAACTAGAGCCCTGGTATTCCTTGACCAGGAGAAGGCGTATGACCGCGTTAGCTGGCCATACTTGAAGGAATGCCTAAGCGCCTTCAATCTCCCACCCAGGTTCATTAACTGGGAGATGCTCCTCATATAATCCGCATCTATGGCTGTGTGTGGCCCTGGCTTTCTAACTGATAAGATCACACCGTGCAGAGGGCTCAAACAAGGGCCCCCTCAGCCCACTATTCTATAACTTCAGCTTTGATCCACTCCTGCACGTTGCTGACTCACGCCTCATGGGCATAACTGCAGAAGGCCAGCCCCCAGTCAAGATACTAGCCTTTGCAAATGACTGTGTGACAGGTATAGATAACAATAATGATTCCTGACAGTTGGAACGCACCCTAGAGGAATACTCCATTGTGAGTAACACATCACTTAATAAATGGAAAACAGAAATAATCCTCCTAGGCAAATACATCAATAACTTTCACCACATCACTAAAACCCCACAGCCCCCCAAGACGGAAAACCCACTCATACTACCCTTTACATCACCCCCCACAACTAACCCTGTCCGTCACCTTGGGATATGGCTGGAAACAGGGGGTATACCAATGGGACGATTGAGAATAACCTATTACAACGCTTATCCAACCGCATCACCTCACTCAAGGGAAGATCCCCAGGGCTAACAGGGCGAGTAGCAGTTGTCGACTCACTTATCCTCTCAATGCTGTGGTTCCCTGAACATGCAATCTCCTTTTTGCCCACCTTCATAGCATCAACATGCACGCTTATCCAGGGCTGGCTATGGACTGGATCCTGACCACCTGTACAGGTGGAAAAGCTATTTGGACTACACTCCAGAGGAGGCATGGGCCTAATAGACTTTAAGGGCCATGCCAACCGCATTCTGGGCACCTGGATAGAGGAAGTGCTAGACCTGGACCTCCCACAACTACACTGGTCCAGAGAAGTGAGGGCCAACTTTGCATAGACACTCAAATTTTTTTATCCCGCACAGCCCATCCAGCCTACTAGCATACCTCGCTAACTGCCCCAATGCAATGGGCCCACACAGAACCCCCCTCACTTTAAACGCCTCCTCCGCACCATCTGGCACATGGGATGGACTGTCGCTAACACTGGCGCTATGCATGGAAGGGGATGACCTAGAGCCCACTTCATGATAAGAAAACCAGAAGACCTCCAGAAAGACATACTCGCTATGACCCCAACCATCGCTAGAATTGACTACCTAGATGCTTTGGACATCCCCTATGACGTAGCTACACAGAAGGCAATATGGAGGCTAACGCACCATCCACTCCTCCAGTTAAGGGTAAAGGCCAGCACCTGGCATTGCCTGAGAAGGATTTATAGAATGGCAGACTGCATCTATTCCCCCATGCAACTTGCGCAGTATGTGGAGGGGAAGGCTCCCTCCACCACTGCCTAGAAACTTTCCCCCCATCTAGAGCCATATGTTGAGAAGTTGCGCGCCTGCTTAGGATCCAAGACGATCAGGATTTCTCTATCTCAAGGAACCTCTTTGCACTCCAGCTCGAATCCCTAATTCCGCCTACCCTCTGCTCCCTAATGGTAACCATTGCATTGTGGAAAATCCACACCATTGCTTTGGATGCGTTCAAGGGCACCATTCCAACCATACGCGGGGTAATCAGTAGGTTCCACATCCACTTAATGGAACATTTTAAGCTTGGCTCAATGGATACATGAAGCCAAGGCAACAGAGTCTCGTTAAGTCATGGTTCCACTCTGGTTCCTCCACATGAACCCCTTCCTCCACACCTGCTCCATAGCAGAGGAAACCCCTTTGGAGTAGTTCACCAACCCCCCATATCTGGCGGTAACAGCTGGCAACAGGGGTAACCTGTATACCCCGGGGTGCCCAATCCTTTCTAATCCTTGATATGTTTCACTCCCCCTTTTCCTACACATGAATTGGTACTGCCCATCCCCTGGTCAGCTTGCCTCAATTAAATAAAATTGTGATAAAAGCATGCAATTTTGTCCTAGGATCTTCAGAATTTGAGTTTTGTCATACTGCTGACGAAATACAACTTCTGTGAAATTCTTGCGTTGATTGAAGTAAATGACGTACCCCTAATTGGGACGTCAGCAGGCCTCTCCCTTAATAGCACTAGGTACACCCTTTTGGGTGGTCCATGCAAGTACTATCAAGCTAATTAAATGTACCAACATATGAATTTCGTCCTAGGGCGGAAAATTGATTATGTTTTTTGTTCATCTGATGGTCCATGGGATTTTCAGATTTTAACTTTGGTCAGTCCCAAACGATTTTGTATACAAGTTAGTTGATTGTGTTCCCAATAATCAGGACCAATTGCTGAGATTAGATGCATAGAAAATCGGCCATAATAAAAGTGTAATTGGGCTGAGCACTCTGATAAAATACTTGATCAAATTGTCATTGAGATATTTAGCTTGAATTATATAATTGCAATAGGCTTTGAGGTGAGAATACAGGTGTTAGCTCAAGCGTTGAAAGGGTAATTGGCCCGATCTGATGGTTGTCAAAGGTTTATTTTTGTTTCAACCACCAGAATCTGACATTTTCCCCCTCTTGACTTAAACATAAGCCCTAAAATTCCTGATTAGCCTATGTTGGTCTGTTATCATTGGCCTGAACGCCAGATGAGCATGGAGTTGGGTTTTCTATTTGGTAACTTTGGCCTGAACGCCCAATGAGTCTGAAGTATGACAGCCCAAATGCCCATCAAGTCTGAAGTTGGATCCTCTCCCCAACCTCAAAGTGTGAACTAAAACATTAATTAGAATAAAACTAATATATATAAATATTAATTTTGTTTTTGTTTTGTGTTTTTGTTTTTTGTTTTTGTGTTTTTTTTTTTTTTTTTTCTTTTCTTAATTGGCCCACTTATTAAACCTTTTTAGGAATTTTGCATGGACTCAGTTGTATATATGGCTGGTCCTAATATCCTTGATTGTGTATATGAACTTAGATGTTTTCTCAATCACTTTGAATGGCCCTGACCCAGATGCAATCTAACTTTTGCAATAAGCCCAATCTGTGGGTGTTGCAAAATAAAACTTCGTTGTTAACTTCAAATTTAGCCAGTGTGTAGTGATTCTCTAAGTCCTTTTGATGTCAGGTCTTTTTCTTGGCAAAACTGTTGTTGAAGGCTTGAGCTTGTAGTTTGATTAAAGCATCTGCAAGCTTCTCGACATATTGAGGATAAATGTTTTTGCCAGGATCCTCTAGGGCCAAATATAGCAGCATTGGTAGGGCTGAGTGTCTACCATATAATACTTGAAACGGAGACATCCTGGTTGATGAATGGTAGGAGATATTGTAGGCAAAAACTGCCGAACTTAGATAAGTACTCCATTTGGATAGTTTGGCTGAGGTTAATTTCTGGATAATGTTCACCAATGTCCCGTTTGTGCGCTCAATAGTCCCATTATTTTTGGGGTGATAGGGGTAGAAAGAACACCTTGTACTCCCATCAGTTGGTTGAATTTGGCAAGGACATTAGCAGTAAAGTTTGTTCTGTTATCAGTCAGAATAACCTGGGGACATCCATGTTTGTGGATGATGTTTTCAAGTACAAACTTGGCGGTGGTTGCTGCTCCAGCTTACCCAAAAAGGAATTAGCCTCAACCCATTTGGTCAAGTGGTCAATGGCTACGATTATGTACTTGGCCTTCATATTGCTTGTTGGAAGAGGGCCAACTACGTCAGTAGATACAGTGTGTTAGGAAAAGTTGGGACAAACAAGCTGGTAAGATGTGTTTTTGGAATGATTTTCGCCTTGGCAATCTGCACAGCATTCCAGCGTTTCTTGAATGTAAAAATGCATCGACTCCTAGTAGTAGAATTGTTTCAGATGCTCTTTTGTCTTCTTGAATCTGCAATGCCCCATGGCCTTATGCACTGTTATTATTAGGTCTATTTGGGCCGATGGTCTTGGGAAAATAAGCTTTTTGCCCTCGACAATATTGTAAAGCATCCTGTTTTTGATGGTTGAATTTTTCGTAGACCTGATAATATTTTTTGGATGGATTTGGGCTCATCTTGATACTCTCCACATATCATTTTCATAAACAACTCATTGGCAGCCCAACTAAGTGTTGTGATGGTGGGTAGTCATGATAGACAGTCAGCATTTTGGTGTTTTGTCCCAGCTCGATGTTTGATGGTGTAGTCATAAGCTTGAATATTTAATGCCCAGCGGGCTAATCAGCCCTCAGGTTCTCTTAAGTTGTTTACCATTTTAGCGAAGCATGATCGGTAACAACTATGAAATGAATGCCATGAAGGTAGACTTGGAATTGCTTACAAGCATATATGATGGCTAAGCATTCTCATTCCATCACCATGTAGTTCCTTTCATGAATGTTTAAGGCTAACTAGCAAAGGCAACTGGGTGTTCTTCACCGGTTTCTCCAACTTGGGATAACACGGCCCCCACTGCTGTTTGGGATGCATTAGTTTGGAAAATAAATTTGCTATCAAAGTTCAGGTATCAAAGAACAGGCACGCTTAATAGGGCCAATCAGAGTTGGTCAAACACATCCTAGCAAGCTGGAGTCCAGTCAAATGGGACCTTATCTTTAAGCAGATAGAAAAGCGCCTCTCCAAGTTGTGTGAAGTCAGCGATAAATAGGTGATAGTACCCAATCATGCCTAAGATTACTTGAATATCTTGCTTGGATTTGGGCCGTTTCAATTTTGGAGATGGCATCCAGCTTAGAGGGTTGGGGCCGAAGACCCACTTTATCAATCAAAAATCTGAGGTATTCCAGTTAGTCTTTTAAAAATTGACATTTTCTGGGCTTGATTTTTAAGTTTGCATCAGATAGCCTTCTAAAAACCTCCTCTAAATGTTCCAGGTGGACGTCAAAAGTGCAGCTGAAAACGTTGATATCATCAAGATACACTAGTACAAATGAAAATTTTAAATCTTCCAGGATTGTGTACATTGCTTGTTACAATGTAGCTGGGACATTGTAGAGCCCTTGAGGCATTCTCATCGGCTGGAATAGGCCCTCTTGGGTTATGATTACACATTTCTCGCGCTCCTCTTTGGGAAGATCTATTTGCCAATATCCACTGATAAGGTCCATTGCCAAGAACAATTTCGCGCTCCCTAGCCTATCCAAGGCGTCATCAATTTGTGGCAATGAATATGAGTCCTTCTTTGTGATGTTGTTTAATTTTCAATAATTGATGACTACTTGGTTGCTTCCATCCTTTTTCTTCAATATTAAAACTGGTGCTGCCCAAGGCCTTTTTTGAGACTAGCATTCCACAATCAAGGAGTTCTCAATTTCCTCGGATACTGCATCTTCTGATGATTTTAAGCATCTGATCAGGCGTAATTAAATAGGTTTATGATCTCCAGTATCAATTTTGTGGGTGACACCATTAGCACATCCAAAGTCAAAATAAGTTTGTGTGAATATTTCCCAATATTTAGAGAATAACTCCTGATCTTAGCTTTTCTTGGAGTTGTACAGGTTGCTTAAATCGGCCATAGTGACATCATTATTTATGCTGAGTTGGTCCTTATTGAGGAGCCCTAATTTGACAAAAGTTTTAAACTCATGGATTGAGTGAATTTCCGTGGTAGGGAACAGATGCAGAAAAGCGATTGTTTGATGTCGTCTGATGGAGATGTACCAATTTTGCAGGTTTGCACATAAGATATGTGCTTCTCCGTGGCCTAGAATGATATTGCAAGGTTTAATGTTTGGTTTGAATAGAGATTTAGACCATGGTTAATATACTTCACCATAGAGTCCTTCCGGGATATTAATTGTTAGTCCCTTTGGGACGATTACTTATTCTCTGTATGGTATAGTGATGGTCTGATTTGATCAAAGTGCAATGCCATCTAGATCATCAATCTGTGTGGGTAGTGATTTTTATATTTGACTGTGCTTTGGAAGAAAAAGGTGGGAAGACTCCATCTTTGTAGGCCAGATTTATGAATTGGCTGGGTTTCTTTTCATCTGCCTTATCACAGCTATAGTAAAGTGGTATAGTATGTCCAAGAATGGTGAGAGTATCATCCTTATAATTGGTAACAACTCCGTATCTTCTTAGGAAATCAGTACCAATTAGGATATCATAGTTTGTATTTGGCAACACTGTAACGGATAAGGAGGCACCTGATCCGTGCATTGACTCAGATCAGGTGGAAATCGATCTGAATGTGACCCTGGTTCAACGGGCATCAAATTTAGTAAGTTCAAAGCTTGGCAAAATTGCCATCCCAGATCTAAATCACCTCTGTGGAATGATGATGGGCTTATGTGGGGTGTGGATGGTGATCTGATGGGATGGCTATTCTTTGCTAATGATGGGGTGGTTGGGTCTCAGATGAGTTTAACTTAATGAAAAGCTTATTCAATATTTACAGCAGATTACTTAAGGGAAGACGCTGCAGCCCTGTAGGGAAGTTGTAACATCTACGAGGAAATTGGAAATAAAGGATTTTGCTGAAGCTCAGATTTATTTAAATTTATTTATTAGGATAGTCAGATCAGATCGAAGTCATGAGCTCCGCCAGTGAGCTCAGTGTGGCATTGGCGTCATTCTCGGCCCTCTCCTGGTCCCAGACCCTGCTATTGATGTGCAGCGTCATGGGGACAGTGGTCTGAGAATACGTGGCAATGGCAAGGCACAGTGGTCAGGTTCAAGAATGGGCCTCTGTTGGCCTGTACCTAGTATGGTCAGTAACTTGGCTCTTAGTGCCCAATTCATTTGTGGCGTATTGGCGTGAACCCACCCGTTACATTAGACACAACTCTAATACTTTCTTGTCAGTTTTGTGGGGGCCCCAAGAGGAGGAGGTGGTCCCAGTCGGGAAGGAATGGTACCGTCATGTGTTGATGGTGGTGATGGTGAGCTTCTCACTTACATTCGTAATAAGAGAAGTGATCCAAGTTTGTGGTTTGAGGCCACAAGAATGGAGGAACTCCAAAGGGGACCTTTGTCCCCAAAAAGACGGGCAGCTTTGCCTATGGAGGCCTTAGAGAAGATTCACCAAGTGGTGTTGTGGATTCATTTTCAGGCACAGTTGGCTAAGCAACGGGTGGAGAGACCCCTTTCTTATTGCAGATCGCGCAAATCATGGAGGCACTACCCCCAGAACTTTCCAGGTGGGTGAAAGAGTTGGTTGAGGAGCAAGGACGCTTGCCTGGATCCATGGATGAGTGTGTAGACTGAATTGACCGGGTGGCTTGTCTGGATGAGGCGTGGTTGATTCTACTGACAGTAGGACAAGGCTGAGGTTTGGTGTAAGAATATGGGCGGATTTTCCAACCATTGGCAAAAGCAGCAAGAGTCTCAGATCGCAATCATAGCGAATGTTCAGACAAGGGCTGCAGGCGGACATGTTGGCTGCCAAAATGGCTGCAAAAGTTCAGGGTTCGTTGGTGGAGGAGATTACTTTGGTGATGCAAGTGGAAAAGCAATTGGCGTTGGCATGGAACTGGAGAGAAGATTTGATATCCCTGGGAAGGGTCCATTCACCTGTTATTGCTAGAAGAGGTTGAGGAGGCTGGCGAGGTTCTCCACGGAATTTTGGGAATATCCATGGGAATCTCGTCAGGGTAGTGGTGAGGAGTCGGGCAGAAAAGGTCAGGGACCTGGGCAGAGCCACAGTCCCTGACCTACTTTGCCTGAAAATTTGCAATCTGAGAATGTTTCTAACATTAAATCTTCTTCTTCGCTTTATCCCTGGTTGTTTATTCCAGTCGAGTTATACTTGCATGGCCAGACTGAAAAGGTGATGGCCCTGGTGGATACAGGGGCTGAGGAAAATTATATGGAGTTTGCCTTAGCAGTACGTTTTCAGTTGGGAATGAGAAGGTGTCCTGAAGTGGTATTTGCCAATGTATTGAGAAGAGCCCCATCGTGGGTTCTGAAGCCCTTAACTGTCATTTGGCAGAATCCTTTTTTGGTTAAAAGAGGGTTTCTGTGCGATCTGGAATCTAGCTCACCCTGTGGTGCTGGGGATGCGATGGTGGTATTGTCTCCAGCCATGGATCAATGTATTGCAAAAAACAATAACCTTATTACCCCAGGTTGGACCTCAAATGACGTGGAAGATGGAGGTTGGGGGTGACGTCCTGAGTGGATGCAGGAGCTTAGGAGGAATGCAGGAGGTAGAGATCCCACCCAAATACAGTGACTTCATTGATGTATTTGGGCCCATTGGAAGTTCTCCTTTTTCCTCTATGGGTTCTTTCACATTCTCATTTTGGTTCAAGGAGGGATTGGACCTTCCCAGGGGATGTCCGGTCTATCCCCTAAATGAGCGGGCAAGGAAGGCATTGAAGAGCCATGTGGAGTCCATGTTGAACAAGGGTTTGATTGAGCCCTCCATGTCTCTGGTGGTTTCTCCTGTGTTGTTAGTTCTGAAGGCAAGTGGCGACTTATGCCCATGTGTGGATTTCCAACATCTAAACGTGGTTACGGAGCTAGATCCATATCCAATGCCCCTTTTGGAGGACATTCTTCCAATGGTTACCAGATGAACGATGTTTATGAAGCTCGACTTAGTGGATGCGTTTAATCAGATTCTGGTGAAACTGGAGCATCAACAATACATGGCGTTCAAGTGCTACCTAGGGGTGTACCAATACCATGTGATGCCATTCGGGCTGAGGAATGCGCCAGCAGTGTTCCAATGGATGATTGGCCATGTCCTTGGGGGGATGATCAGATGATGCTGTGCCGCTTATATGGAAAATATTCTAGTGTTCTCATGGTCCCAGAAAGAGCACGTATGAGATGTTTGGGAAGCTTTGGGGGCGATTGGCCAAATGGGTTTAAGGTTGAAGCCCTCCAAGTGTGAGTTCTACCAGATTTCAGTGATGTTTCTCAGCAATGTGGTATTCTGGAAAGGATTGGGTGTGTGTCTGGATAGGCTTCGAGCAGTATGGGCATGGAAGGCTTCCATGGATCAGACAGGGGTGCGAAGTTTTTGGGTACCTTGAACTTCCTTTGTCAGTTTGTAAAGAATCTTTCCCAGATGGCCTTACCGTTCACTCGTTTGACCCAAGACGTTCCATTTGTATGGGGAAAGGAAAAAGAGCGGGCGTTTGAGTTACTAAAGGGTAAGTTACTTACTGCACCAGTGCTGGCCCATCTGGATCTGAGAAACCTTTTGTGGTCGAGATGGATGCCTCAAATTATGCTGTGGGGGTGGTATTGCTTCAAAAGGGGGAGGATGGTTTATAGCATCCCATGTGTTACTACAGCTGCAAGCTGCTCCTTGCGGAAACAAATTACCTGATATATGATAAGGAACTGTTAGTGGTGATGGCGGCCTTGCATGAATGGCAACATCACCTGCTCTATGCCCGGCATCCTTTTGTTATTTGGATGGACCACAAAGCCTTATAATATTATCGCCAACCCAGAAAGATGAACCAGTGACAAGCCAGATGGCATGTGGAGCTGGTCCGCTATGATTTCCGGGTGGAGTACTGGCCTGGGGCTTTTAAATGTCCTGGCAGATTGGTTGAGCTGGGATGAAACTTTTGTGTATGAGAAGGGGGAATTGGAGGAGTTCAACACTGCAATGATGCTCCTTCCAGATCAGTTTGCAATAGTTGAAGATGGGGAGTGAGTTGGGGGAGGAAGTTCACTGGAAGCAGAGGAGCGCGGAGTTTGCACGAAGGCTGAAATCTGAGATGATGGAGGGTCATCCACACCAATACCACGTGGATTTCATGAAGAGGGTGGGGGTGCTATACCACAAGTCGCGTGTATGGGTACCCAACCTATCATTATGGTGGAAGGTAATCTGGGCCTCTTATGACCATCCACTGGTGGGACACCCAGGAGTGGGGAAGATGATGGAGTTAGTACAGCGGGAGTATTCCTGGCTGGGCCTTTATAAGGATGTTCAGAAGTACATGTGGGAGTGTTTGGCATGTGCAAAGTCAAAGCCATCAAGAAAACTGCCATCAGGTAAGTTGAATCCGTTGCCAATACCGCAGACCCCTTGGAGTTCTGTCAGTGTCAATTTCATAGTGGGACTTCCAAAAGGTGCAGGGGAAGGACGCGATTATAGTGGTCATAAATAGACTCACCAAATATTCTGAATTCACCCTATGCACTGGGAGTTTTTTGGTGAAGGATGCGGAAAGAGTTTTAATTGATGTGTTTTCACGTCATGGCTTACCTGAGGAGATCATTTCAGATTGTGGCCCACAATTTATTTAAAGATTCTGGTTGAGTCTACTGGAAATTTGGAAATCAGACTGGGTCAGTCCTCAGCATACTATCCGCAATCTGATAGTAAAACGGAGAGGGTGAACCATATACTTGAACAGTATCTGCGTTGCTACATGTCTAATTGACAGGACAATTAAATATCATGGGTCCAGTTGGCCCAGTTCGCTTACAATAACCACTCTCAATCCTCGATAGGAATGTCACTGTTTTTTGTGAACCATGGATTCAACACTAAATCGAATGGGGGATCTTCAGATGGCGTATGTCAGGGGGTGGATGAAATAATTTATACCATGTCAGAAATCAGAAAAACGCTATGGGGAAACTTGGAGCAGGCGGTAGCTCAGCAGAAGCGGCAGGCAAATTGGCAAAGGGTGCCAGATCTGGTGTTTGAACCTGGGGACTAGGTTCTGGTATCATCCAAGAACTATGCCATCCCTGTAAAGAGTCGTAAGCTGGGTCCCAAACTTTTGGGCCCGCACCAGATCATCCAAGCTATTAATTGGGTCAGCCTTGAGTTTAGTTTACCAGCGGGTTACAGAGCCCACCTGGTGATTCACGCTTCCCAGCTACAGGCTTTTGGGGGTGAGGGGCCCAAGCGCCCTGGTCCGCTAAATCCTAGAGAAGAAGAGATCCCAGAACATGAGGTGGAGTGGATACTGAATGTCAAGCGGGTGAGAGGCTGACAGCAGCTGTTGGTGAAGTGGAAGGGCTATCCAGTAGAGGAGTCAACATGGCAGATGATGGAGGACTGTGAGCAGTGCCCAGAGAAGGTCCAGGAATTCTGGTCTTCACAGGGGGTATGTAACGGATCAGGAGGCACCTGATATGTGCATTGACTCAGATTGGGTGGAAATTAATCCGATTGTGGCCCTGGTTCAACGGGCATCAAATTTAGTAAGTTTGGAGCCAGGCGAAATTGCCATCCTGAATCCAAATCACCTCCACAGAATGACAACAGGCTTATGCAGGGCGTGGATGGTGATCTGATGAGATGGCGATTCTTCATTAATGATGTGGTAGTTGGGGCTCAGAGGAGCTTAACTAAATGAAAAGTTTATTCAATATTTGCAGCGGATTATTTAAGGGAAGACGCTGCAACCCTGTAGGGCAGTTGTGTCTTCTATGAGGAAATCAGAAATAAAGGATTTTTCTGAAGCTCAGATTTATTTAAATTTTTTTATTAGGATAGTTGGATCAGATCGAAGTCATGAGCTCCGCCAGTGAGCTCGGTGTGGCGTTGGCATCATTCTCAGCCCTCTCCTAGTCCCAGACCCTGCTACAGACGTGCAGAGTCATGGGGACAGTGGTCCGAGAATATGTGGCAATGATGAGGCATGGCGGTCAGGTTTGGGGATGGGCCTCTGCAGGCCTGTACCTAGTATGGTCATTAATTTGGCTCTTACTGCCCAATTATTTCGTGGCGTATTGGCGTGAACCCACCCGTTACAAACACTATGACAGGTGCTGTTACTACAATGGATCTAAATCTGAGTGGTAGGGTACTGTATGCACTCAGCGATTTGGTTGTATGCGCTCCAGCTGTTCCATATTCCTGACATTGGGCAACATATGGAGCAATTTACAGTTTTTTAACCAACTTTGTGCTGACTATATTGATAGGACACAACTATCAACGATGTCCCAAAGTTGCACCTTGTTTACCGCTTTGTCCACATAAGTACATTCAGAGTAGTTTTCAGAGGTATTTATTGTATGAATGGTGTGATTGCTGCCTGATTCCAGGTGTGATTTCAGTCTTGAGCAGATATTTGGGAAGTTATCTGATAAGGTTTTATGGGAATGGCTACTTGAACGTTGTTAAGCTTAGGTAGGTTAGTCAAACATCTGAGTTGGAGGTCTAAACCCTGATCAATAATCTGTTTTTCGTATGGTTTTGACACTTCTGCTTGGGATTCTTTGGTAATTTTCAAGGGTTCAGTTGCTTTTGCTATGGCCAAGTAGTGACCATCATGACGTTATTAACCACTATATGGTGGAGGTTATCTTTAGCAACATCTTCGGCCCTAAAGAGCTCATTATGGTCAAGTGGAATGGTTTTGAAATGGTGGAGTATGAGCATTCCGCCTCTACTCCACCTTCTCTTTTCCCACCTCATTGTCACTGTTGATTTCTAGAGCAAAGTTGACCCCAGGCTTCTTGTTGGACCGTCTGTAACATTGTTTGCAAAATGTTCTTGTTGACCACAATTGTGGCAAGTAATAGGCCCTTTTTGCTGCTTTTGCTCGACTTTTTGGTTCATATTTTGGAAATTTTTCCCCTGGTTGGACATCATGTTGCTTTTTTGGGCCTAAAAATTGGGATTTTTGCTAATCTTTGGCCCAATTAGGAGTATTGAAATTACGGGAACAGCTTCTCAAGTAATTGGTAAGCTCTTGGATTTCCAAGCTTCCAATGAATGCAGGCAGCATGACATTGTGAAGTTCATGGAAGGGCATAATCGTGTGTCCATTGCAATCTTGGCGTCAAACTTATCAATTGCATTGCACCCACAAAGAACTTGTGCCTCATGGAAGAATTTATTCGCAAAGTCCTTAATAGTCTCATTCTGTTTAAATTCAATATTAAGAATCTCTCTTTTTGTCAGGTTTCTAATTTCTCAGGCCCTCCAAACTGTTTTGTTATTGCAATTTTGGCATCCATATAGGACCAATAGTCACCCAAATAGAGCATAATGAGGTCACAGCTATGGGCATCAAGTGAGTTAATCAGTGCTGATCCTTTTTCATGGTATAATGCTCCTCTCATTGATTTTCAAATAACTTGAGGAAAGAGTGAACGTTTCTATCCTTATCAAACTTTGGTAAATTCAGTGGTTTGAAGTCATCTCGCCCTATTTTGGGCATAGGGGTTGTACTTCTTCTTGAACGTCTTGGTGTATCATCGCCCATAATTGGCCCTCTTTCTCGTTGGGAAGTATCTGGAGTCAGGATTGATGCTAGGACTCTAGGCATAGGGCGGATGTTCAAAATAACAGTTTCTGCATCAGTTTCAGCTTCTGATGATTTGATTTCATGATATTGCTCCAAACTACTGGATCAAAACTGAATTTGGCCCTTAGTTACTATTCTTTTTTTAGTACTAGATGAATTCATCGATGTGCCCTTAGTTACTTTTCCAGGTTGTTTTTTGGCCGAATAAGTGGGGCTTTTTCCTATTTCTTTTTGTCAAAGTTGGGCGAGCACTGGCAGCCTTGCTTTTTGAGGGATTCAAATTCTTTTTTAAGGTTGTCGTACTCCTCTTTGAATAAAGCTTGATTGGTTGTTATGCTTTTTATATCTTTGTCCATACTGTCTCCTTGGGAATTTGCAGTTGATAGCTGCATTCTGAGTTCTTAATTTTTCCTGAGTAATTTTACTATCTCTGTCCTGCAATCTTGACACCATAGTCCATAGTTTAGAAAATTTCTCTGATCTTGGCATCCTCTTCATCCCTATTCAGGACGGCTGGATTTGCTGCAAGGTCCTTGAAGCTTTTGTTGATAGTATCCAGCTCAACCCAAACATACTATTCAAAGTCATCAACTTTTACATTTAACTCCAGTTGATTTCTTTTCCCTGAAGTGGCATGTATGGTAAGTCTTTCTGATTGAGACAATAGGTAATCTGAATGTCTTTCCAGTTTTTGACAGTGGTTATTCATGGCTTTTACCCATTCTTGTGATAGCCATGGTGGTCCAGAACTTCTGCGGCTATCTTAAGGACTCCTTCGTTTAGAAGCTCCTCAAGGGTGTTTAATTTCCCATGAGCTTCATTGACAAGTCCCATATTGTCAACAATTGCCTTTCAGACTTCAGCAAAACTGGAATTTAGCTTGTCCAGTAGGGCATTTTGAGAAGATTGTTTATCCCCTTGCACACAGTAGATTTCCGTGATTTCCAGATTTTGTCTACTAATTATTCGCTGGGTATGCTTAATTGAGGGTTAAACAAAGTTAACAAGGAATTTGTTAGTTGCTTGACTGTCTGTGAGACGTCTGGCAAGAGATGCCATGGTTGTGTCATGGTACTTCATATATATCTCCATCTTGAGTGCCTAATCCTTAAGGTAGTAGAACAGGCTGAAGATTGATCAATTTGTGAAGTACCAATCTTAAAACCCTGATATAGGGTTTCCAGCATAGCTTTTACGCTTGAAGATGTAATATCAATCGGGCTAGTTGTATCTGTATGAGCTCCCCCACTGTGATAAGATCCAGGGAGTAGAAGGTATCTGCTTCAGAGCCTTGGCGGCTGGTATTAAAATAACTAAAATTTCTTTATCACTGGTTTCCATCTCCTTGACGCTTTCTTGTCTGTCTAATTCTGCCAAGAATTAATTATGGGAATCCATTTTGGAGAATGTAACCAGTTTTTGAGTGAGCACCAGTTATCATAATCTGAGGATTGCTCGCTTAAAAATTGATATCATGCACGCTTATTCAGGTTGAAGTTCTGCTGGATGATCATCAATATAGCCAGTGGCTTACAGTATATTCACCGTTCAGAAACTCACTAGGCCTATTAATATAGCCCCAATGCTTCTGGTCGAGCTCAGGCGTAATTTTCAACGTATTTGGGAACTTCTTCCAAGGAAGACATCAATACAAACTGGGGATTTGGTCCTTCCAGTTTGTCATCACTTTTCTCCAAAGAAAGGATTCAATAAAAAAACCAAAAAAGAGATGAAATAAAATAACTTTTATTAGAAGGTATTTATTTGATAATCGTAATTAGGTCAGGCACCAGTATTTATACCTATAGGGCATCTCCTGGACACATTCAAGCACAAAATTTCAACAGATATCTTCCACCTCAGTTTAGCCCTTGAACTGATATGACTGAGACCTCTTCTTAGGTTTATTGGTGGCAAATTAATCTTAAAATTGGGAGGATTTCAGGTACATAAACTGTAATAAAAGCATGCAAAATTGTACTAGGATCTTCAGGATTTGAGATTTGTCATATTGCTGACAAAATACACCTTCCTTGAAATTCTTTCCTTGATTGAAGTAAATGACATACCACTAATTGGGATGTCGGCAGGCATCTCCCTCAATAGCACTAGGTACACCCTTTTGGGCGGTCTTTGAAAGTGCTATCATGCTGATTACATGTATTGACATACGAATTTCACCCTAGGGCGGAAAATTGATTACAATTTTCGTTCATCTGATGGTCCATGGGATTTTCAGATCTTAACTTTGGGTCAGTCCCAAACGATTTTGTATACAAGTTAGTTGATTGTGTTCCCAATAATCAGGACCAATCGCTGAGATTAGATGCATAGAAAATTGGCCATAATATGCGAGTGTACTTGGGCTGAGTGCTCTGATAAAATACTTGATCAAATTTTTATTAAGATGTTTAGCCCAAATTATATGATTGTAATAGGCTTTGAGGTGAGAATACAAGTTTTAGCTCAAGCTTTAAAAAGGGTAATCAGCCTGATCTGATGTTTGTCAAAGGTTTATTTTTGAGTCAACCACCAGAATCTGACAAGGGTACCAGATCCCGTTGATATATGGACTCCCAGTTAATAGTAAAGAAGCCCCAAAAAAATGAACTTGCCACCTCGAATATCCATCCTCCATCTGTAAAGTTGAGTATAAAGTCTTAAGAGAAAAACTAAGTTACTCTCTGAGGCTGTGGACGCCAAAGATGGGACTACTATATATGCCCACACCCTATCACAATACCCTAAAGTTCACAAATTTAATGAGATATGGGGGATCAAAATTCTCACCCCTCCTAATCAAATTTTGGAGTTAAGTGGATACTCAAACCCTTTAATCAAAAAAGCGTTGTCCTATCCGGGGATTTTAGGTCCTGCCTACAGGAAATATATCTCTATCTTTTAGGATTTTAACAAACCAAAAGCTACAAGTACATTGGATGCCCCTATCACTTACTTAAAATTATGTCACATGATATATTGCTGACTTAAGTTGTTTTGGCTCTTAAAAAGTTTATGGCTTGATCCCCTACCCACAATAGCTCTGGTCAAAAAGTAGAATTGGAGACAATCTCTCCCCTAACACTTGCCAGAATGTCAAAGACCTCCTCAAGGAGTATGGCAATACTTTTTTCCTTGGGACCAAGTGACTATGGGAATATATCCGGGGTAATTCACCAAATCGAGCCCAAGGATCACCCTCCATTTATATCTTGGCCATACAGGAAATCCAAAGTTGAAGAAGCTCAAGTGGCCTTAGAGTTACAGCAACAGTTGGTGGCTGGGTTACTCATGCCTTCTAAAAGCCCGTGGGCTTCCATGCTCTTATTAATTTAGAAGAAGGATGGCGGCCACCTTGTTGTGATGAATTATTGCCGCCTCAATTAGTTCACTAAAAAAGATAGCTAATCATTGCTACATATAGATGATCCCTACGTTTGATGTTGCGTTCCCACTATTTTTTGGGTATGGATCTTGCTAAGGGTACTGGAAAATTGATTTGTCATCAGAGGATCGTGAAATATGTGCTATTATTTCAAGTGAAGGACTAATTGAGCTCACAAAAATCCGCAGGGGTTATGTAACGCCCCTGCTACCTTCCAACGTGCCATAGTCGGACTTTTAGGTGACTTGAAACGCTTGTGCGTGCTAGTTTATTCCAACAATATTATCATCCTTTAAGAACTTTTACCAAGCACATAGATAATCTCAGGCAAGTTTTCCAGCAGTTGCAGTAAGACAAGTTAAAAACTAAAGTCAGAAAAATGCTCCTTCTTTCAGAGAATAAATGGATTTAAAGGGCCATAAGGTAGGTAAAGTCGGAATATCCCTGATGGACAATAAGGTTATGGCCATTTCTAAGAAGTACTCTAAATTCCTACAAGATGTACAGATTTTTTTGAGGATGGTGGGATACTATCACCAGTTTATTCCCCATTTTGCCCACACCTCCGGGCCTCTAGTATATTTATTGAAGAAGGGTGTACTCTTCCATTGGAAAGAAGAGCAACAGCAGGATTTGACCTGCTATGCACAGCTTACTACCATTTGTATGTACTTATACATCCTAACTTTGATAGACCCTTTCTACTTTTTACTGATGCTAGCAATATAGCTATTGGGGCTATATTATCTCAGCACAATGAAAACTTAAGAAGAATATCCCATCGCCTATAATAGCAAGAACTCAACCAGAGCTGAATGCAACTACAGCATTATGGAATGTGAAGGCTTGGCTGTCTTATCCCCCTCGGGTTGGGACCATCTAGTACTAAAAAAAAGGCTTGGCTGTCCTACTGGATATTAAGTATTTCTGACCCTACTTATATAGTAATAATTTTACTTTTAATTACAAATCATGCTTCCTTTCAATGGCTACAGCAAGTTAAGAATCTTAACGTGATGTTATCTTGGTGAGCATTAAAACTTCTGAATTATTTTTTTTCCAATATTCGTTGACCAGGGACCATCCACCAAAATGCAGATTGCTTATCCAGGCTCCACATTATACTTTCTAACTTACCCAGAGAAGGAATGACTCTATGATCTCTTAAACAAATCGCATTTATGGAAAGATGAATCCCCAACTCTTTAAAAAGAATTAACAAAAAAATTGGTGAGCCTCTAAGTTAAAAATGGTAAACTATAAAAGCTCATATATCAAAAATGATTGCCCTATATATGACCCTCAGCTAGGACTGACATCATATTAAAGGGACTTTAGTAATTTGGCCACGAGGGTATTTGGAAATCTTACCAGTGGCTCAAGACTCAATGCTACTGTAGAGGAATGCTTGTTGCTATCCAAGATGTATTGGAGACCTGCCTGGTATGTTAAAGTCAAAGTTGGACTTACTCCCAGATTGTAACATCTTTTGATTCCATCCTGTGAACCCTTCCATATTATTAGTAGTAATGTTGTGGGACCTATCCCTTGAGCCTCTAATGGTCATTGGTTCTACCTCCTAGCAGTGGATCATTTGACTAAGTGTATTAAAGCTGTATTACTACCCTCTGCTTTGGCAAAAGCTACCGCCACATTTTTATATAATTGAATTATTACCCAACATGGATGCCCTAACGTCATTCTTTCCAATAATGAGAAAAACTTCTGATTGTAGCCGGTGAAAGGTTTATCCAAACTTATGGGATCCACACAGGTATTCTCCACCCTCTGCCATCCTGCAACCAATGGAATGGTAGAGCGAGAAAATGGTACTCTAACTGCAACCCTCCAAAAATAGCTATGGCTGACCCACTTCATTGGTCCAATATTTGCCTAGTGCAATCCAGCCTATAGAATCAGCTAACATCAAATAATTAAGATCTCGCCCTTACAATCATTGTATGGAAGAAATTCTCATCTACCTTCTAAAGTGCAGGCTACGATAAATCAAGCCTCCTCAAATCCCCTTAAGTCACTATGCAAAGTATTGCCAATGAATTATCCAACTTCTGGCACTGGCTTCAGAGAACTTATCTGCTACTATTAGTAGATAAACAAGTCAGTTTAGTAGAAAACATGAACCTCTGAACACCTTCCATCTGCGTGACCTAGTATACTTCTACCACCATTGACTGTAAGGTCATGATAAAAATTGTGAACCACCTGGTTGTGACCCTACAAAGTCATTTATAAGCAGGGCAACAAACTCTCATTTGTAGAGGTCATTCAGGATACTGTAGCAAATCATGTACATAGTCATTTTCTCCATCCATTTTCCCCCCTACGCCAAGATCTTGAGGGGGGCGTTGTCAGAATTTCTACCCAAATAAAAGATTTGCATGAGTAAAATGACAGGAATCAAACCCAAGCCAATGAAATAATTGAGACTATTATCAGGGAAAATCCCTGACAAAATTCCAGCCCTCTAAAATCAAGGATATTCCCTGACTAATTTCAAGCCCTAATTTGGGGGTCAAGCCCAATTTATGCGGCAATCAAATTCCATTTGACAAGAAATGAACAACCTGCTGCCAAATTCCCAATTGGAAATGATAATAGATCTTAGCTTGGTACACATGGAGATTGATTGAGAAAAACTCCTATATAACTATGTTTCTATGCAAAAAACTTTACACTTTTTCGCCATTTAAATTGAATTGGCCTACTCTATTTAATTAGGGATAAACTAAAAGTTATTAGTTTATGACTCCAGGAATTTTACCATAATGAAAGACTTTCTGGCCAAAGAAAGCAAAAACATATATTCCAGAATCAGGAGCTTTGGGTACCTGGCCTTAAAAATTAAAGGGAGAAGTGGTCTAAACCCTTAGTCCCAACAATCTATATATTTATAAGGACAGGTTATCATTGTATATGATGATTAATACCAAACTGGTCCTCAGAATTATCATATAGTGTTGAAATTCTGGTGATACTTAGGCTTGCATGTGCTGATAGCACAGGATTTCAACTAATTTGCAGTTGTAGGCACAATGCTGCAATTACCCGCTGATAAAGATTTTTTTTAAATAAAACTAAACAAAAGAAGTATTTTCATATATGTAATTTTTATTAAAAAGCTAAACTCAGGGATCTGAAAGGGAGAACCCCTTTTAGATTGGCGCCGCTTAGTATATATGCTATTTTGGGGCCATAAGTGAGAGGCGATGTATTCAGGTTAGACCATGGATAACTTGTATTTAGCTTGGATTTTAGATGTGAGTTTGACTTTTGGAATGGTATAGCCATGCAGGAGCATTTCAATGTAATCCCACCAGTCAGCCATTTTGTACATATGGCTTGTTTGGTCATTTTTCTGAGCTATTAAAGATTGGCTTATAACATTTTCACTCACCTGAACCCCTTATAATCCTATAAAAGAGTTTTCTTTCCCATAGAATGTTGCACCAAATTCAGCTGGTGCTAGAGTGTAGTTCCAGGTCTGTTGGCCTATTCTGCCGATGGTTTGGAGGAGCTGAAGAGCTATAACCTAAGTTTTTCAGTTGGAGTTTCAGAGTAGAATTATTACTCTGGTTAGTGTATTTTATACCGAGAATCAAGCAGAGATTTTTGCATAAAATTTACAATATTCGCCGCTGAAACACTCTTCCTACTAGCTTGGCATGTAATTGTCCAATATTACCCTCTTCAAGAGTGTGAGGGCGAGAATAAGAGCGTAGAAATCGTCCATAGACTCTATTGACTTTAATCCTAGAGGTCAGGGACTTAATGAATTATTTATCGCCCTTTTTATAGGTGACAGTTAATGGTCCTTCCCATATGGACCTGAGCTTGCCACTTCTAGAAGTGATGTGATTGTGATAATTAACACCAAGTTAGCTATTTAAAAAGAGAGTAGGGGCTGTCTGTGATCATTAGTGGCTAAGTCTTCTTTGGGGACAATTTTAGCTAGGATAGTCATGGCATAGACTGCAGCTGAATGATGTGCTGGGATAATTTTTCAAGGCTTTCTCAGGATCTTTAGTCTTGGGAGAAAGACGTCCTTAGCTAACAGAGGAGTTACTCCTGGTTCCCTACCATATAGGACGTGGAAAGGAGACATTTTAAGAATTCAATGGTAGCTAATCCAATAGACCAAAAGAGCACTAGGCAAAAATTGGTCCCAATGTAGATGGTCTGAGCTGGCCATCTTCCACAATATAGAAACCAGGTTTCTATTCGCTCTTTCCAACGTACCATTAGTGGAAGGGTTGTAGTGGGCCAAGAAGAGTTGTTGTGTTCCCATCAGGTAGCCAAAATCTTAACCACCCTGGAGATAAAATTCTTCCCATTGTCACAAAGCAGGACCTGGGGACAACTATGTCAGGTTAAGATATATTGATGTAGGAAGGTGGCAGTGGCTTTGGAGGTATAAGCGGGGAGAGCGACAGCTTTAACCCATTTTTTGAAGTGATCAATGCCTACCAGGTATAGTGATTCCTACTGGTAGTCTGGGATAAAGGACCTACTACGTCTAAAATTATTGTTGAAAAGGTTGTTGAGGCGTAGTGGGTTGGTATTGATATTTGGGTTTAAAGCTGGATTGCTTCTTACAGGTTAAGCGGCATCCAGGACTTTGATGATAAATTCCATGAATCCTTCCAAAGTAGTACCTAGCCTTTACCCACTAATACGTTTCCGCACTCCGCTGTGCCCCAGAATAGAATGAGCCTCCAGAATCACGGTTACTCGCTCAGAAGGTCAATTATAGGGCAACATGTTAACTCCTACCTTTTTGTATAACTTCCCACTTTCCACCTTGGTGTTGCGGAAATGCCAGACTACCTTTTTATTGATGGGTTTATCCTCATCATCTTAAGCTTCAAGGCCATAAGGAGTCATGCAACATCTCTGCTTAACTATTATCCAGGTGATGAATAGGCAGTTGAGTCAAGACATCAACATTCATGTGGTGGGTTTCAGCTTGGTGCTTATTTTTATATCATAGGGTGCAACTTTAGAGCCCAGAGAGCCAACCGCCCAAAGGATCCTTAATTTTTGTAACCACTTTAGGTAGGCGTAATCAGTAACCACATTGAAGGTAGTCCCATATAAGAAATGGCGGTAATACTTTACAGCCAACAGGACAGTTAGGCACCCTTCTCAGTGACGCTGTAATTGCATTAAGCTTTAGATAGCACTTGATGAAATAGAAGACGGGATGATCCACGCCATTCTCATCCAATTGGGCCAGGATAGCCCCAACGGCGTAGTTAGAGGCATTGATACACAGGAAAAGGTTTACCATAGTCATGGTGACGTAGTATGGTTCGTTTTTGGCGCAACTCCTTCAGCATCTCAAACGCGAATTTTTGCTCCGCACCCCCAAGAGAAAATAGTTTTTATTGCCAACAAGAGAACAAGGGGCTCACTAAGCTGAGCGAGATTGGGGATGGATTGATGATAGTATCCCATCATACTAATAAATACATGGATTCTCACATGTTCTGGGGAGGAGGCATTTAAATATGGCTTCCACCTTCTCTTGCAGAGGTTAATCCCCTCTTGGGAGATGGCGTGTCCAAGAAAATCTAATCTATTTTGGAAGAAGATGCACTTGGAAAGCTTGAGCTTGATGTTAGAAGCATGAAGATCTTAAAAAGATTTCTTTTAGATGTTCCAAATGCTCACGGAAAGTCATAGAAAAAACTGTAATGCTATTGAGAGTGAATAAAACACATTCAGCTTGGTATCTCGCAGGATATGGTTCATCACGCATTGGAATGAGGTGGGCGCATTGTACAACCCATGAGGTAACCAGGTAGTCTAGAATAAATATTCACTGCAGATAAGCGCATATTTCTCCTGGTCTGGAGGGGAGAGGTCCACCTGCTAGTAGCCGCTAGCCATATCCATAGCAGAGAAGAACTAGGAGCCAGAGATTTGTGCAAGTGCATCAATAATAACTGGGATTGGATAGCTGTCTTTTTTAGTAAGCTTGTTTAGCTTGCGGTAGTCAATGACTACCTGATGACATCCGTTTCTCTTTTTAATGATTATTAAAGGTGCCGTCCAAAGGTTTTGGAAAGTTACTAGTAGCCCAGCGTTGAGTAACTGCTTAAGCTCCAGCCTCATCTGTTGCTCTTCAACCTTCGACATGCTATAGGGCTTTGATCTAATGGGACTGGCATCACCAACGTCAATGGTGTGGCTCTAATCCTTCATATGCCCATAATCATGATCTGACTTGGAGAAGATATCACTATAGGCATCTAGTAAAGAGTGGACTTCTCTAATCTCGTTGGAGGTTATTTTATCTGAGATATGAACGTCAGGAAAAGCAAAAAACAGTTTGTCAGTGGGTAGGCCCATTTCTGACATAGACCCGAGGCAGTAAACTTTCTTGATATCATCAAAGAGGATGAGAAGATTCTTTCTTATCTACTGAAGCTAATCACAATCATGTCTTTCTTGGTAAGGCTCCAATAAGAATATCAGGTCGTTGGTAGGCAAGATATAATATTTCAGGTAGTACTATGGGCTCTAGATGACTTACTCCATCAATACTGGTTAGGTGGAATATGCAGTTCCAGAGTATTTGTAAAGTAATCCTGGTGTCCACCACCCGTTTTTACACATATTTAAATAAAATCTCTTCTGAGGTTTAAAAGAAATGCCTTCAACTACGTCTATTGACTTTTGCAACAAACTTGTGTGACATCCAGATGTGTTATAGTGCAGCAGTAGAGCAGAAGAAGGGTAATCGACCAAGCAGGTATATTCATTTTATGGGGTTCCTTATTAGTCAGCACTAGAGCACCTCATAGTTAAGCAGGGAGAGGTAACCCTGATTCAAATGATGGGTTTGTTGTACTTAACAAAGAATTCAGTGATAATCAGCATGTAATACTAGTTGCTCTCTAAAGCCACAGCAGGGGCAGGCAAGATAAGCTTTCCAAATCTGAGGGGCAACGAGGAGTACTCCCCAATAGCATGAGTGCTGGCCGGTTCTGCTGTTCCATAATCTTGGGTGTAGTCCAGGTCAGGTGCAAATTTGATCTAATGAATGAGCTTTGAAGAAATTACGTTTATAGTGGAGCCAGTGCTAAGAGTGGCCATGAACCACACCTTGTTGATATCTACTTCCACCTGGGACTGCCCCACTAATATTTGGGGTAGAGCCAAAACCTCCTTAAGACGAAAAAGTTGAGGCAAGTTTTTAGCAGTTTCAGGGTATTGTCTTTAATGATTTGAAGAATATATACATGCGGGATAAGACGGATCATCTAAGCCACAAGCTGGTCTGCATCACTCGCGTAGCAATGTCCTTGGAGCACCTCAGATTTTAGCTAAGATATGTATTATCAGGTATAACGGCCTTGTCATCTTCTCCATGGTTTAGCCGGTCTGGTATATTTACTTCAATTGGGGCTTCAAGGACAGTGTCCCACGTCCTCATAACCCCCTTTAGATTTGTCATTTGAGGGGTTGTCTATGCAAGTCAGAGGAGAGATAGGAGACAAGTTAGGAACAAGCCCTTCAGATTGGGGGCTATCAGCCTACAACATGCCTTTACAACGTTCTCAGCCTTGGTGGAGGAGATAATGTTAGGGCGCGCAACTAACAGTTTAGCTGGGGGAAAAGGCAATGAAGCTTTAATAAGCTTGTGTGAGCCCTTTGTTAGTGAGCTTAGTGATCTCAGATATACATGATGGATTGATATCTGCTTTGAGTCGCACCAAAGGAGCAAGTAAAATTGTCAAACAGGCACAGGAGGCCCATGGGGGTTGCTACGATCTCCGTACACTAGCCTATGGGTAAAAGACCTTATTGGTTAAGACTTGGGGGTTCATCACGACTCCTTAAGTAATCTCAACTTTATAAAGGTATGCAACATCTAATTTAGGATCTTTTAGTCGCAGACAACTGGAAGTTGCATTTTATGGAGATTATATGACTGGCTAAAGAAGGGTGAGAAGCCAACCCAGTTATAATGGCAGCAACGGCGTCATCAAGCGTGAGGATATGAGATGTCAACAAGGTCTGAGCAGCTAGGTAGAACTGATCAGCAAAGGCAGTGATCAATACCCCTTCATAAATGCTAAGGCACAGAAAAGTCTGTTTTTTCCTACTTAAACACTACTTGGACCCAAATTTATCCATCAATGCATACTTAATCTTTTCTCCTAGATGGTCATCTTTTCTCATGTACTCAGACTGAATATATGAGGGACTATAAAATCTTAGGCCATGCAACTCAGTGAGGGAGGATGTGCTAATTTTTTGTTGGTCAGTCGCGCCTTCCTTGGCCAATTCATAGACATATATAAATGAGGTGATGCCACCCTCACCATGGGTGAATTTATCTTTAAAGATGGGTTTAAGAGGGACAGCAGAAATTACCTCAGCTGTAGTAGAAATGAGGCGCTTTTTGAGTTTTAAAATGAGACATTGCGCTGGCTAGTTTCAGTGCAATAGCAACTATCCTGGTCTCAATTTTAGGGAACAAGTAAGAGGGATAATCACCTGGACGCCCTTCATTTTGTAGTGAGATTGTGATGTAAAGGTGCCCCTGTAGTGAGCACCATTTGTTGAAATCCTGGTGTTACTTAAGCTCTCTTGTGCTTATAACACAGAAAATAAAACAATTTTGCAGTTGCAGGAACAATATTTCTCTTACCCGCTGTTAAAGATTTTAAAGGGAAGTTAACAGAATGAAGATTTTTATATAAAAGAAATTTTTTATTAATAAGCTAAAACTCAAGTGATCTAAAAGAGAGAACCTCTATTAAATTGGCTCCTCTTAGTATATATGATATTTTGGGCTAATAGTGAGAGATGAGGGAATTAAGTTTAAGCCATGGATAACTTGATTTGGTTTGTATTTCAGATGTGAGTTCAACTTTAAGAATGATATAGCCATGCAGGAGTATTTTAATGTAATCCTGCCAGTCAGTCATTTTTGTTTCTATGGTTTGTTTGGTCATTTATTAAGCTCCTAATAGGCGATTGGTTAATAAAACATTTTTGCTCACTTGAACCTCTTTTAGGCCTATAAAAGAGGTTTTTCCCTAAGGATGTTGCATCAAATCTAAGCTGGTGCTTGGGCAAAGTTCCAGGTCACTTGGCCTATTCTTCAGAGGGTTTGGAGGAGCTGATGAGCTAAAATCTAATGTTTTTGACTGGAGTTTCTATGTATAAGGATATATCAGTTAGAAGAATTTCACCAAAAATCAAGCAGAGATTTTTTATATAAGATTTACAGTATCTGCCGCTGAAACACTCTTTCTACTAGCTAGGGCATGCAATTGTCCAACATATGGTTCCAGATACTATTTTCTTCACTGTTTTATTCTATTTTATTCTATTTTATTTTTTTAATAAACTATTTGGGGTGGGTCAACCTTGGGACACATATACCATAAGAGAGTTTTGAACTCAAAACCTGCACTAGGGTTAAAAGTTTTATCTGCCCATCTACCCTTTCTATTGCTACTCTAAAAATTAAAGTCTTCCATTTAGACTAAAAATTAAACCATACTCATAAAAGAGTTTCTCTAATCACATTAGCCTAAAATATGAGTATTTTTAGTAAAAATCCTTGTGAGAGTCAAAGGATCTGATACTTTTAGGACTAGGTTCATAAATGTGGTAAAATAACAGTTTGGCCTTTGAAGCCCACAAGATTTACTGAGCAGCACCTTATTAAAAAGCTTTTTTATGAAAGATGCTGAAGAACTCATATTTTAGAACAAATGATGGCCTTAAAAAGGCTTCTTATCTGATGAAAATATTAAAGTTCAAGCTTTGAGCATTAAAAGCCTCAAAAAAATTTTGGTAAGGTACTCTATTTTAAGAACGCAGAAATAGATAAAAACCAGAGAAAAAGAAAAGTAGCCTTAGCACACTTTTATATGATGCAATTGATTTAATAAGTTTATAGTTTTTTTTCCTTTTATGCTCACTCATGCATGTCAGACATGCTAAATTTTGTTCTGAAAGATATCTTAAGAAATATAGATCTATATTATATTGACTTTATTCCAAAAAAATTGCAAATTTTGGCAGCATCTAGGTGAATAGATATAATGATGTAACCTATAAAGTGCAATAAAGTTTTATGCATATCTTAAAAAGTATACAGGCTATTTTCAGTGGCACAATGAGAGAGCTAAGAATCTCAAGAGATTTGATTATAAAATTACATCATTAGATGTAAAAAAGGACACTATTGTAGTTATAGAAGAAACAAAATGTATTAAGTTTAGTTAAAAAACTAGAAGTAAAAGTAGACAATAGATTAAGTATTTTTATTGTTAAAAATTGGTTATATATAGGTTTATGGGGTCTTTGTGTCAAAGTGGTAAGTCTGGATAATTTTTATTAAAGAAGATCATTTCATTGTAATATCTGGACTTTCATCATAGATTTACCTTTTCTCTTGACCATGTACATGATGTTTTAGAGTTAAGCACCTGTTGAGTCATGCAACTGGTAATTTGAGCTTTCTAAAAAGTTTATTTGCATTGTATTTGGATTTAGTTTGATGCAAGTTCAATTTTAGTTAACGAGATGAATACCATCCCTTATTGAGGTCAGATAAAATAGATGATCAACTTTAATCAGAATTATAACTTTAAAAGTGCATATCACAACAAAGAATATCCATGATCTTGCTGAGGAGTGACAAAGGCATAAACAAGTTTTCTATGAAATTGGTTATTACGCCAAGAGGCCACATAGGATTAAGATTACCAGGAAAATTTTAAAAAAATATAATATAGGATCCTGACCATAAAGTTGCTTTCTTGTTAACCAGACCATCTGGTCTATGATTATAAAATAAAATAATCTTCCAACTGAACTGATATATATATCAAGCATGCTGCTAAATTGCATGGTTTCTTTAATGAACATTTATAAAATTAAATTAGAAGCAATACCTTATATATATATATTTTGTTTTAACTTATTATAAAAAAGTATTTTAATTTTTGTTTCTTATTTAAATAGGGTGTACATTTAAGAGAAAACAAGGATTTCATCCATATAGTTTTGTAAATGGGAAATATAAAAAATCAAATTTTAGCAAACATGATATATCATTGATGCACTGGGAATATAGTTCATTTGAGTTGTTGAGGAAAGCCATTTTTTATTTTAAGAAAGTCAAAAATTTATATTCTCTTTTTTGCTATGCCATTTATTGCAGTTATGATAAAATTTAAAAAACACTTATTTGTTCCACTCAATAGTAGTTAAAAACTGAACCATTTGAGTGACGAAGTTTAGCTAATATCTGGTAGCAAAATTAGCCTCACCTATTTTTTATAATGATCAAGTGCTGATGTAATATACAGATTCACATACATTTCCATTTTGGAGAGGGTTAATACATTAATACAGACAGTTTCAAAAAAGACCCTTAGCTTTACTAATTAGTGCTGATAATTTAAATTGTTAACTAAAGAGATTGCCAAGCTATGATATTATAGAACAACGTTGCTTAATTCTAACATATTGTACTTATAACATTAAGATGTCAGTATAAAAACAATACTTTCTGCTCATTGTAACTTTTTTAGAAAACCTTAACAAAGTAAAAGCAAATTAACACTACAACCTCTCACTGCTTAGTTCTCTCAAATGTCTCAGATCCCCCTCTGACTGCTACAGTGTGGGGAAGTGGAAAAACACCCCTATCATTTTTCCATCTAGCAGGAAAACGCGCTTGGACTGGATTTCCCAGTTCTCCAAAATCCTTGGGATAATTTTTTCCTCCCAAGGATCTTGAAATCCACTTACACAAACCCAAGCGGTGCCTCAAAGCCCCCTGGTGTTCAACTGGAGCAATATGCATTTTGACCTTTGGGTCAGATATGGAAAATTGTTCCCATACACTGGCAAATTGTAATTGTAATAGAACAGGTGGTGATGCACCCCATCATCTTTATTGACTTCTGCCCCTACAAGAGGATTTCATATGGGCTTAATTTGAGAAGCGGATGCTGCAACTGTGGAACCTGTGTCCCTGGTATTCTAGGGCACCCCTCTCCCCACAACTCACACCCAGCTCCCAGAAGATAATGCTATTGTGGTTCAGTCTGCTGGGTTTCCCACCCACCTTCCCCTCAAAATTCACTACAAAGAGTTGATTGTTGGAATGGCAGACTATGGCTCTAACCCAATACTAAACTTTATGTTACCAGATGAAGGCCACTTGTCTCACTGGTCCTCAAGCATTTAACATGATCAGACTAATTTTAGTAAAATTTCCTGTCATTTCCCCTTTACGCCAACATCCCCTATTCCGCTGTCAGGATTTGAGATAACAAGCGAGTCAAGATCCCAACTCCCAAATTATTCATTAGTAAAGTTGACTCTTGAGCCCTCATGATCAAAACCTAACCTTGAAGGCACCGATGGAAATCTCAATCAGGAAGCACCACACATGTGAATCAAAAAATGCCTTATAAAACTACACCTCCGCTTCCCAACCTCATAAGCTTCTCCCAAAATTGCAGCCACAAGGACAATGCAGAACAATGAGGGCGTCAACCATGCAGCCATTTGAAAAAAGGTGTAATATCCTCATTTTATGGGGCCATATAGGTCTCCTTGACACCATGTCTTCACACATTCTATAGATATCAACATCTTTAACCCAACAATGTAGCCTATTTAACCCTATATTTTCATCTTTATTGACCTCTCCACTAGTTTTACAACTTCAAGTCCTCATTTGAACCTTGGCTAAAGTCAAGGGAACTGTTAAGCTGACTAAGAGAATCTCATTACAGGGGCTCCTTGCTATCCAAATGAAAATAACTATCATAAAAAATAGAGAATGACAGCATTCAAGATAGTCAGCCTACCAATTGGTCAAAGAACTTAACTTAATGGATTAACATCTCTCAGTATAAAGTAACTTCTCCACAGCCTGAAAGCCTAGAACTTCAGGACACCTTCCAATCCACCTTAACTTCTGTTGATCATGATCAATATCAATTCCAATATGAGAACCTCAACATTATTCAACAACTGCTGAATATTATCTACTCCAAACTGCTCCAGTTGATTCCAAGAATATTTGGTTCATTCACATTGTAAGATATATATGCATCAGCTACTACCCTCTGAAAAAATTGGCATTGGATACAGAATGCTATTTTCAAAGCTTCATCCATCCAGCTATACACACATCCTACAAATAGTTGGTTTGCATTACCATGAAGTAGCATGACAACTAGAGCTTCACAAAAACACTTCACTCAAATTTTGTCAATTTTTATAATGCTTATTCTCCTTTGTTCATTACATTTGAGAAGCCATTGTCAATAACCATTGGCTAAATTAATGAGGCTCACAATCAAATTTCTATTTTTAATGGAATTTTGGGTTATCTTTAGGACCAGCTTCATCAAAAAGTACAGCAACTCGAGTCCCCTATAGCAATACATCATTTAGATTGAAGGCCTTGTTTAGACACTTCAGCAGCATTGCCAGGTGTTAGCCTTCCGCAATATCTCCTCTGGGACTGAAAGTTCATAAGGTCACCCGTGGACCCCAAAGACCTTCTAGAACCCATGGTATCTACTCCTGATTATTCTAATGACTCCTGGAAACAAGATGTTCTAATGGCTCATGCTGCTTTATAAGATCAAATATGAAATGTGGCTCAAGGATGCTAGCTCCATGTAGATGGAGTCCCTTTTGATACCAGAGTCTAAATTGATGCATTGTCAGATGAGATGGACAATTTCAGCACATTTTTAAGCTCACCAATAATTACATCATCCAGCATGAACAAACCTATAATGGGTTTGAAACTCACTTGTGTAATTTTTATAGTCAGCTGCTCCTCCAAAATACCAATAATTCAAGCTCAAAAGGTGCAAGTCTCCTTAAATTTTGAGTTACCTCACTAGATCTCAATTGGGATGATAAGGGGGATATAGAATTATCAAGGCAACAATATGATAAACAAACCCTTGAAACTTAGTGAAATGAAATTTCTGAGCCTGCTTCAGTTTCTAACATAAATACTCTTTGCACTACTATTTTACTAACTTTAAGCCTATTTTCAAGGAGAGTTACCCCAGTATAAGAAAGTATTGCCTACTTCTTGTATGACTACAAGAACTTGATGGAGAAGGCCATTGACTACCAGAAGGTGAAGCATAACCATTCCTGTATTTTAGTAACACCTGGGAATTTTGACTTTACATTTAAAAGAATTATACTCTTGAAACAAGTCTGTATGGCTATATTTAAAGCGTTTAGAAGTAACAAGTCCTTGGCCAATCAGAAGCAGCTGTTAATGGCCATTTGTTTGAACAAAGAAGAAAATCTTGTGGAGGTTTCTAGACAAGTTCTATCACCAAGTACAACTCTTGTTACACACTAATTGTGTTGCATTAGCTGATGCCAGAACCATGGTCATCTCCACGTTGGGATCTTATCCTGAGGTCCAAATGTATATTATAGACTAGAAAAACAACTGCACCTATATCCCAGAAGCTAAGTAAGCACTTAGTTAAATCACTATGTCTAACCCAGCACCCAAGACCTCTGCGTCTGCCTCTCCTAGCAGTCAGCGCGCTGACCTCAGCCCGCTTAACATGTGAGGTTGATAGCTGCTCAGGGGGTTTACTCTGCGCAGATTAGGCACCAGGAATTTTTGATAACATCACAATCATTCTTAATAAGCAGTTTCTCTTCTGATGCTACCCTTTGTAGCATCAATCGATTTGGTGAAACCTTTGTGCTCATGATGAAACTCTTTTAAATACTCTTACATATTTGTTGTGTTTTGACCCTGGGACTCAATGGAAGCCAATCCAACCTATCCCTTATCAGCTTGGTTCCAAGATATCAGTGATACAGAGTGTTTTCTTACAAACAGAGCTGTTTTTAGACTGGTTACTATATTCTTTATATTTGTTTAATCCTAGACTAGTTACTGGCTATTAAATCACTTAAACAATATAAAGTGCAATAAAAGGATCAACTTGAAATTCTTTGAGGAGGACTTATATTGAGATAAAAAGTGAAGTATTATATACTTCAAGGAAAATTTACTATATATAAAAATGAATAGAATATTAAAAATTAATTGTGAATAGAATTTGTAGTAATGTGTCTTCAAGATCCCCTAGTCAGACGTCTTCTGACTGCTGCTTTAGTAGCTTCGTTTATTTTGGGATAATTATTGTAACTGTGAGCTCCATATCGTGGTAGTTATACCTGAACCTGGATGTTCAAAATTTTGAACTAGCCTCTACTTAATGGTTTTGTGATATTTTATCCTACTTTGGTATTGTTAGAATACCAAATTTAGTAATAACCTTCTAGACTTCAGGATTGAGCAATTGCACTCCTGTGATGTCCTCAGATTGTGGTTTAAGTGATACTTTAATTTGGAAGAATGCTGGATTTGGTAATATTCAAATTTAAATATGAAAGCTCTCATTGGCATAAATCTGGGTGTGCTCATTGTAAAATTATCATAAGAATGCAATTATTTTGGCCCCTTGGAAAGGTATATATAAGGGGGTCAATTCTCATAGTGATTCTAATCAGCGTCATTGTATTCTTGAAAAAATTTTCTGCCTTTTCAGAGTGAAACTTATCTCGCATGATGACATCCTTATGTTGCAAATTTTGTGGCTTACCAAATCTATAAAAGGACATCGTTTGCCCCCATTTGCAATGGGTTGGTCACTTGTACCTCCACCAGTTTGGGGGATTACTTTAGTCATTCCACTGGTCAAGGCATGACTTATTGCACCAGTCGCTGCCTCATCTGCATCACTTCCCCTTCCCATAAGAGAACTGGGGAATGATAAGAGGTGCCAGGAGTGTACTCATGAACACTATGTTGGTATTATCGTCCAAGATGGATTATGTTTAACCTCTCTTCATTAAGATGGTCGCAGGCCCAGTTCAAATAGCCTGTAGTTTTTATGGTTATGTTCCCTTCAGGTGATAAAGCAAAATCCTCTTTCCTAGGATAAACCTTGGTAACCTAGTTCTTCTCTGTATTTCCTGTTAGCTTAGAGAGAGCTCAATTTAATGATTCTTGAAGCATCTAAATAAATTCTTATAGGCTATTCAGCTAACTCATGTTGGTGAACCCCAGGTAAAAATTCTTTCTATCTACTGAGATGATTGCTTCCAGGAGGGTCGGCAGTGTAGCCTCTCACCCATACAGGACTTTGAAGGGTGTCATCCCAATCATGCAATGATGGCTTAGCTGGTAAGTCAACAGCGCAGATGGCAGCAACTGGTCCCACTTAAACTTGTAATTGAGGTCCATTTTCTTTATAATTCTCTTATGATCCTGTTCACTCATTTGACACTTCCATTGGAGGATGGATTGTAGGGTTAGTGAACTGATGCTTTACCCCATATAATATTCATCAGTTTTTTAACTACATCTGAGATAAAGTAGTTTTCATTGTCCAACAGTAGAACTTGAGGGCATCCATGCTTGGAATCACTTGACTATAATTGGAATGAGCAGTAAAAATTACTTTATACATCTTGACCGCGGATGCCTCAACCCACTTGGTGAATTAGTCAATAGCTATAAGATAAACTTTGGCTCCACTGGATGCAGTTGGCAATGTCCTACCACGTCAGTTGAGTAATTGATGAATGGTGCAGTGTGGGAATTGGTGTAAAAAATTGCTTTTCCAGTGAGTGAAAAATTGCATAAGGTATACACAACTCCAAGACTTAGTGTACTTTGTCAGACATGCATTCCCAGTAGAACCTCTCCTTTAGGTATGCCATCATCTTTTGAAATCTTCCATGGGCCAAGTTCTTGTGAGCCTCCATCACTATCACCATGTGATCATTAGTCCAGATATATGAGTATTAATTATTTTATTTTTATTTTGCAGATTTTCATTGACATATCAGATGTCTTTAGAGCATCTTCTAAGACACTTTTAACTTACTTTGTTTCATCCTTCCAGGCATTCTCTGGTAGCCTAATTAGGTCATAAAGGTGATTGCTCTCTAGTGCCTGAAAGTGGAATACCAGTAATACAACAAGACATCTGCGTTGAAGTGTTTATCTCAGCATGATGTATGATTTTGAAATCATATCCTTGGAGGAGGACAGATTAACGAAAAAGGCGCCCATTGGGATTTTTCATATTTCTTACTAATGGAGCAATGCGTGATCTGTGACTACTTATAAATGTATTTTATATAGATAAATCCTGAAATTTTTGACCGCTTTGATCACAGCCAAGCACTAATTATTTTAACTAGTATTTCTTTTTGGCTTCTCTTAATACTTTTTTAATAATACATAAAAAGGTGATCTACCTCACCTTCATCCAGTTGCATTAAGATTGTGCCAAGTCCAACATCACTGGCGTCGGTGTATAAAGTAGAATGTTCTTTTATAGTCCAAATAGGACAAAATTGAGCTCCTACCAATTGTAACTTCAACTCTGCTAATGCCTATTTCTGCTCCATGCCCCATCTAAACTTCGTCTCCTTGGTAAGCAGGTAAGTAAGGGGCGCCTCCAAGTCCACAAAATGGGGGATAAACTGCCTGTAGTACCCCACCATTCTTGGAACACAAACATATCTCATACTCTTGGGTGGATGCATAGCCATAATGGCGTGCAATTTTCTATCTTGAGGCTTCATTCTTTTAGGACTAACCTTGTGCTCCAAGAACACGGCTGTCTCTTTAATAAAATATACTTTTTTTGCTTTAATTTCAGTTTGGATGTGCACAACTGCGTAAATACCTCCTAAAGGTGCTGAAGATATTTTTAGAACGTGCAACTGAACACAATGATGTCAGGAGATCAGTGTATCCCTCATTAGGTTGGGACCACCTAATGCTAAAAAACACAATGATGTCATAGAGGTACATCAACACTCTCTAAGAACTTAAGATCGATGAAGAATGCGACTTATCATGCACTGGCAGGTTGCAGGGGCGTTGCAGAGCCCCTGCGTCATTTTTGTAGGTTCAAACTACCCCTGGCTGCTGATAAGGGCGCACTTCCCCAATCTTCTGGCAAGAGCTCCATCTTCTAGTAGCTGCTGGCCAGATCTATCACCAATATTTATTTCAAGCCACCCATGCGCTTCAAACATCATTGATGCAAGGTAGCAGGTATAATTTCTTCTTTGTTATTTCGTTTAGGCGGCGGTAGTCCATGACTACTCTATAGGTCTCATCCCTCTTGCACACCAGCAACCTAGGAAAAGCCCATGAGCCCTTGGATGGATGTATTATCCCAGCTTTGGCTAACTGGTTGAGCTCACATGCAATGACTGCGTCCTCTGCCTTTAATGGTAGTAAGATTTATACTGGAAGGGGATAGCAGAACCAGTGTCCATTTTGTGGACCTTGCCTTTGCACAGGCCATAGGCATTGGCGCTGGTAAATAAGATGTCACTAGATTTGCCCAATAGTTCATCCAACTTATTGCTGCTTAAGGGTCACATTCCAATACCTGAGCTTGTCAAAACCTCCTACTGAATGTATAGACTCAATATCCTATTAACTTGTCAGTTGGGCCAGTGCTCAACTTGTACCTTTTTAACTCAGATTGGTTGGGTAGTGATGTCCCCAAAATGATGCTTAGCTCTGTATAGCAGTGGTATTGTAGAATCCTGGTAATACTCTGGGCTCTTACTCTCTCAATTCTGTCTTGACTATACACTTCCAATATAATGTCAGGCAGACTTTTTAAATTAATCAACATGTCATTTGCATTAATTGCCTAGTAAAATCTGTCTTCTTTCACTGGCACTCAGAGAAACCCTTCCTCTGCACTCATGGCAGATTTTAGTTGTTTTTTACCTTTCTCAGTCAAGATTTAATGTATGGGGTAGATAGATTGGTCTGTTCCAACCAATCATGTACATTGTTTCCATGGTTTAAGGTCCTTGTCCTTAAACACTAGTGGAATTTGATAGCTCAAGGTGCTAAAAGTGCTAGTAGTTAAATCAATTTTTGCCCCAAACTCCAGGAGAACCTGTGTCCCAAAACTAAGAAGTCATAGTGGTCATTGTCCAAAACAACTGTTAGAACCGCCAGTACCATGCGCCCAAGGCATATAAACAAAGCAAAGTCAAATTATAAGGCGCGATTAGCGTTAGTTTCTGTGGTGCGGCACTTCACGTTATAGTCAATGTTAGGCATAAACTTCATTTTCTTCATGAGGTTGATAAGTTGATGTTAACTTGAGCCCCAGTGTCCAGTACTTCCAAAACGCGCACCCTTTGGATTATTACTTCCACTTTTGTTACGCTCTTGCTGAAAGGGTTTCCGGTGGTCAGGACGTTGGTGGCAGATTATTCTAACTGTCCTAGAACAGCGCTCATATTGGCCTTGGCAGTATTTTCACCATCGTGCCAAATTCTGAAAGGTAGCCGCGAACAGCTTCTCTACTTTTACAACTGAATTGATCACCTGGGTAGGCTGATTAGCCTTTTCCAAATTAGTATTTTTCAATGCAGATTTGTCAGTGCTATGTACTCCTAGTCTAGTGGGCACAGCCACCACGCTAGGTGCCTCTAGCTTGTGGTATCCCTTCACTAATCAAGTCCTCATCTTCATGCTCGTCCTCAACCTCAGTGTGGAGATCCACCCAAATTCTAGCGTTGATTTACATCTTTAGAAGTTGGTTCCTTTTTCTCTGAAGCAATTAATAAAATTATTGATAGAAGTGCCCAGGTTGGTGACACTTATATCAGGTAAGCTCTTAACGAGGCAAGCGTTCAGGCAATTTAGTAATATTTTTATTTTGACTTGTCACCATTATCATTAGGTGACATAAATGGCCTTATTAACTTATCAGGGGGTTGTAGGTACCATAGAATTGTAATCAGATTTTTGAATCCCTCGTTTGTTGAGTAGCACCTCCTTAAGCGCTTTGAGAGACGTCACGCTCATAACTATTAGAGTCATATGAATCTTCAGGTCAGGATGCATCTCCAGGAATTTAGTAATAATGGTTTCCGTGGTGGGCAGATCCATAGTTCCTGTGGTCCATAATTCTTGACCCGGAGGTACTAGTGAGTGGCTTGATTTGCAACTGACCCATTTTTGCCCATTTTCATTATAATGAACTCTTGTTTCAAATTCAGGACATCTTGGTCAATACCAACCTTGGAGAGCAAGATGTTCTTTACTTTATTTCAAGATAATCTAGATCATAAGCTCACGCTCAAGATCTCCTAAGCCTCGCACTTAATGCACCCTTGCACGTGGCTATCCTTCTGGCAGTTGCTAGTGCCATCCACACTACTTTTATACATCAGGAGGAAACCTGCAATTGTCCCCTTACCAGGTGTATACTTGGTTTTAAAGTACGGTTTAAAGTTGGGATCATCTTCAACAGGTTCAGCGATCACCATGGTCTGAGGAGTAGCAGTTCTGAACGGTTGTTTTACATTCCTTTGAGCGCACCACATAGGTGCCTCCATTTTTTGTCATAGACCAATTAGAGGTAGTCTCCAGTACAGTGTGCATCTGTACTTCAAATCTTCTTACTATTGTCCATCACAAACAACATATTGTTGTGCTGTTCTAAGTTCTACCCATACTCATTCAAAGTAGTGATGGTTTTGCCATTCTCTTTAACGAGTAATACAAGACACTCCCTAAAGTTCTTAAGCATAGCATCCAATTTGACAATAAGTGATGGTCCTCTCTCAATATGCAGTGAGGCAATTCGGGCTCTTCTAGTTGTCTTCCTTATACGCTAGAGATCTTTGCATAGGTCGTGCACTTCTAAATCCATAGTATGGAGTATAGAACGGATGTTATCCTCCTCCCTCATCAGGTGTTCATAGGAATCCTCCATGTGTTACACTCCCATATCTTCATCATCATCAAATCGCTCAAGAGAACAATTGTGATCATTTTAGGGCCTGATGGTGCCACCCCTGAGTGAGCACCACAGTCAGCGTGCCAACCTCAGATTACTTAACATGTGAGGCTGACTCTCTGCTCAGGGGGTCAACTCCGCGCATATTAGGCACCAAATACCCTTCTCTAACATCACAATCGTTCTCACTAAGCAAATTGTACTCTGATGCTACCCCTTATAGCATCAATTGCTTTGGTAAAATCTTGCTCCCATGGCAAAACTTTTGTAGACACTATTAGACATATTTGTTGTACGTTGAGCCTCAGGACTCAACGTAAGCCAATCCAACCTCTCCCTTGACAGCTTGGCTCCAAGTTATCTGTGATAGGGAGTGTTACTTCCAAAAAGAGCAGATTTCAGACTGATTTTGCATTTTGTATATTTGGTTAATCCCAGACTGGTTACTGGTGATTAAATAACTTGAATAACGATAAAATGCAACTAAAAGAATAAGCTTGAGATTCTATGGAAAAATTCTTTTATTTATATAAAAAGTGAATTATCTTATAATCAAGGGAAGTTCAAGATATGAAAAATGAATAAAGGTAATAAAAGGTATCTGGGAAAGGGGTTTGCAATAGGAAGACTTTCATTATTCCTTGTCCAGATGTCTTCTGACTGCTGCTTTAGTAGCTACACTTATTTGGGATAATTCTACTAAAGTGAGCTCCAATTCAAGATTATAGCCCCTGAACCTGGATGTTCAGGTGCCTTTGTACTAGTCTCTGCTTCTTTTTAGTACTAGTGGTGCCTAACCCAAAAGGGGGAGCCGCCACGCATCTTTATCGCAAATGGGCCAAACAAAAGGATTATCATATATAAAAATCCTAATATAGCCCCTAGGTTATCATCCTAGGAAGCCATATCAGAAGGGGAGGAAGCTTTGGGGAAACTTTTGTCCGGCGCCTGCTTTAGTTGGCGGACCATGGCAGACAGCATTGGGGTGGGAGCATCAGCGACATGAGGCATAAGGAGGTATAGTTGTGGGTTTTCTTTTTTAATGAGGCCGGTGGTGTCCATCACCTCAACGTATTAAGCAAGTTGATGCTCAGCAAAAATGATGAGAGCTGGCACACAAGTAAATGACTTGATGTGCTGGCGGGTTTTAGGATAATTGGGGTCAAAAAAAGAAGTTTTTGCTTCATCAATGCAAGTGCAGCTCGCACCAGAAGCAAGCTCATCAATTTTGTACTTTGCATCTTCCTCAAAATCATGAGGAAAATTGGGGATAAGAATACCCTTGACAAGGGGCTCCATTGCCCCATGGAGTTTCTGGCGGAGGAGGGTGTCGGCCAGGGCGTACTAGTCTCTGCTTCTTCTTTTTGTTTTCTTGTATCCTCCTTTGGTATTTTTCATTATAGATTTGGTAATATCCTTCTTAATTTCAGGTTCAAGCAATGGAACTCCTGCAATGCACCTCACATCGTGGTTTTGAGCAACCCTTAAAATTGGAGGATTTTCAGATTTCTTAATATTTACTTCAAATCCTCAAAAGCTCTTGTCAGCAAAATTTGGGTTGCTCAACGTAGCGTCATTGGCGGGATGCAAATTATATTGGCCCCCAAAGGTATATAAGAGTGTCTATTTTCATAGTTATTTTCATTGGCGTCATCATATTCATACAGTAAATCTTCTGCCTATTCAGGGCAAGATTATCTTGCATGACGTCATCCCAATGTCGGTGCAATTTGCTTGGCCTGCACAAATCTATAAAAGGGCCTCATTCTCCCCATCTGCAGTGGGTTGGTCGGCTGTACCTCCACTGGTATGGGAGTTACTTTCATTCATTCATTGGTCAAGGAATGACTTTTTGCACCAGTTGCAGCCTCACCTTTGAAACCAGCTATTCTCAAGTCCAAGTTGTCAAGAACCAGAAGAATCCTATACCTCAATGCTCCTACTGCAACGAATTTATCACAGTGCCAAGAATTTTCGAAAAAGACTTGCTGATGTGGCAGAAAAAGGGCATTCATCATAAAAGTGAGGCGCATTATGCTGACATCCCCATACTACCTCAAGAATGTTTTGCGAGCAGCAATGAAAGTAATTTTGGATTACCAGAAGATGATGATTAAATACCTTTCATTAACTAAAAACTTGATACTGATTTCTCTTCTTTCGATGAATTTGCTATGTTCCTCGCTCTATCCCCTCAGATTAAGGAGTTTAGTTAAACGCCTCACTGTTTATGGTCAAAAAGATCCTATCCATGCCATTTTTGATAGTGGTTCCCTCATAAATTCATTTTGTCTAAATTAATAAGGCAACAAAGTAGCTTTTTCTATTGCCTCCCTACATGGAATATGGCATAGTTGGATACAAATGCGTTTGGTCTATTGGGGCCAATCCTTGCTGCCCATTTGCTTTGGTAAGCTTTCAGTGAATACCTCAGCTATGAATTAGACAACCTGAGTTATAACCTTGTTAACTTCTAACTGTATTGCTTAGATCTGCTACACTAGTTAGCTGGATTCATCACCACTGAGCAATGGACGAACAATATGAAAATAACTTATCCTTAATAAAACCAGCTCAAAATATGGAGTTATCGCCTTGAACTGAAACTTTTATTACATATAAAGTGCAGACTATCTCTGCCAAATAACGAAAAAAGACCTCATCTTCTTATTCTCATGCTCAACTCTTATCCTCAGTATTCTTTGTCAATCACAACTCTTCTGCTTAGTATTTTCCTATTTTGCTATAAATTAGAGTTTTCATACTATTTCAAAGCTTTGGTGAAATTCCCTTGATTCTCCAAACTAATAATACTTCAATTCATTCACTTTGTGTCAAATTAATCTTCTGCTCAATATTGAGGTATACCTCAACTCCTAAATTTTAATCCGCTGAATATATGGCTTATTGTCCAGTCATATTAATTACTCAAAATTACCCCCCTTAACTGGATGATAAGCTTTCTATTGCTTGTATGCTCAGAGGAACTTCATGTGAACTCAGTTGATAATCTGACTACCTGTGGGCTCCTTAATGATGTAGGCATCAATACCAGTCTTCTTGGTTATTTCGAACTGTCCAATTCAGATGTTAGCTAGCTTGTTCTTCCTTCCAAATCCATGTTGGTCATGGAATAAGATATGATCTCCTAAAGTGAACTGTGGGAGTCCGCTATGTCTATTTTTGGTCTGCTGACTGATCACAAATCTTATTAGCTAAGCTGATAAAAAAAGGCTACATTTGTAATTTTAACAGTTTGTCCCTTATTGGTCAGATAACGCTGCAGTTCTACTCCTCCAGTATCCTCTACACAGGAATAAAGCAGGGCGAACAAAGCTGGATGGCTACCATAGAGCAATTGAAAAGGACTCTTGTCAGTTGAAAAGTGGTAGCTGATATTATAAACAAAGATGGCAGTGGATAAGAGGGGACTCCATTCAGAGGGCCAATCCTTCATAAGCTTCCAGAGAATGTTTACCAATGTGCCATTGACCCGTTTCACCATTCCATTAGAGTCAGGGTGGTAAGTTGTTGTCAAGACCCCAGGGATTACCACTAATTCATTCAACCTGGGCAGGATTGGCGTGAAATTGGTTCCATTGTTCGTGAGGATAAACTGTGGACAGCCATATTGCTGTATGACACGCTCCATGGTGAACTTGGCGGTGGTGACAGCCCCTAAATCATTGATCGCTCTTGCTTCCACCCATCTTGTCAAATAATCAATATCTATTGCTATATATTTATAATGGTTAGCGCCAGTTGGAAAAGGCCCCACCACGTCAATAGAAACTGGATGCCATGCAAAACGGGGTTTAACCAGCTGGTAGGTGGTCTTCTTGTGATAAGTTTTCTCCACTTAGCACTGATGATGACAACCAACCATCTCCAGCGCGTCATAATGCATACTCATAATAGTAGCGGGGTCACAAGAGCTCCAACGTTTTCTACAACCCTCCATGCCCTACCGCCCTGTGGGCATCCAGGATGATTACAGCCCTGGCTGAGGTTTTCAAAAAGCTCAGCGTTGGTTCTCCAATTTGCTTATATAGTTCCACATTGCACAAAAAGCATCCCATCTAAGCCCTTCTAACACCTTGATCACATGTGGCAGTTTGACGTGTTATTTGCCCACCACCAACTTCTCATACATGACTTCAGCCAAATCCTCCATAATGGCAAACATTGGTAATTGTGGGAGACACTAGGCATTCTTATGCTTCACCTCCAGCTCATGTACTATCTTGAAGACTGATTATAGCTTTAATGCCCATTATGTGAGTCTTCCTTCAAGTTCACAGAGATTTTGCAGCCAACGCAAGGAGGCATGATCCATTACTACTTGTAATTTTACCATGTGTAGATATACCTGGAACTGTTTATACACATATATTACCGCTAAGCACTCCCACTCAGTCACAGTGTAATTTGTTTATGACAGTTTAAGCTTCAGATACAAAATGCGACAGGGTGCTCTATGCCGTTATCATCCTTCTGGGTTAATACTGCCCCTACAGCGGAAAGTGATGCATCCATTTGCACTATAAAATGTTTTTTAAAGTTAGTATATTGTAAAATGGGCTTTCTAATGCAGTCCGCAAGACATCAAAAGCGTTTTGACATTATGTAGTCCATTCAAAGGTGTCGTTCTTCTTTAATAACTCAAAAAGTGGTGCCTTAGTACAACGGAAGTTAGGAATGAACCGCTTTTAGTAACTGAACATACTCAAAAACACTTGAATATCTCACTTATTGCCTGTCTGAGTCATCCTACGTATGGCATTCACCTTTTCCAGCTGGGGTTTAAGGCCTTGGAGCTTACTACAAACCTGAGGTATTCTAATTGCTCCTTAACAATGACACTTCTGAGGCTTGATCTTAATGATGGTGTCAGCAAGGCGTCGGAATATATATTCCAAATGGTCCAGATATTCCGTGAACATGTGTTAGAACACATTGATATTGTTGAGGTAAACTAGGATGCAGGACAGCCTCAAGTTGCTTAAGATGTGTCCATTTACGCTAAAATGTAGCTGGGGCGTTACATAACCCTTGGGGCATACACGTGGGTTAGAACAACCTCTTAGAGATGGTTATAGCGCATTTCTCCCGTTCCACTTCTGGCAACTCAATCTTCCTGTACCACAATATCAAATCTATGGCTAGAAAAATAATTAGCCCCTCCCATTCGATCTAATGCGTCACCAATCCAATGAAGGGGGTAGGAATATATCTTTGTGACGCTATTAAGCTTTTGGTAGTCAATGACCACCCAGTTGGTGCCATTTTTTTCTTAACAATAAGCACCAACAATGCCCCACAGACTCTTGGATGGCTCTAACTTCACATGTTTAATCAATTGGTCTAACTTATCAGAGACAACCTCTTCCGCCGCTTTTAAGTGCCAAATAGGCTGTGAACAAATGGGGGTGATCGCCCTAGTCCTCCTGATGCACCACCCCCTGCACACATATAAGTCATGGTCAGTGGATGCAAAAGTTTCTTGGTAATTTTTGAACAAGGCCATCACCCTATCCTTCTGTTCCTCTGAAAGCCCAGTAAGAGCTTTCCACGGAATCTCTGTCATTATGCTTAGAACGTTTTTTAAGGGTAGACCAAGGTCCTCTCAAGAACCAAAATCGTGAATGTGATGGACCTCATTAATAGAGGTCAAGTGTAAAATAAGCCACCACTCGGTGCCTTTGGACCATCATGGACTCCTTCTGTAGATTCACTAGTAGTACTTTCACTTTCCCATGCCCTGGCAACAAAAATTCCAGAGCCACATGGGGTTAAAGCCGTGTCTGCTGATAGGGCCCCATGACCTCACCGTATAGTTCTTCTGAGATATCTATTTTGAGCTCCATCCCTATTATGATCTGATGTCCAGAGGTATGCTTATTGCACTCGAAGCTTTTAGTGGAATCTCACTGTACTTGTACTCTGGTTAAGAAACTCTTGGGTTATCTGCTTCATCCACCGATATTGTACAGGAATCACCCCATCACTATATGCGAGATTAGTTTAACTGGAGCAGATCAGGTCTTCTGGGACTCCACTGGAATTAAAGTAGATGGGGATCTGTTGTCCAAAAGTATTAAGTGTTCCCTCCGCCATAACAATCACCACCCCAAATTGCCACATGAACGCAGCTCCAATCAACATGTCATAGTTAATGTTAGGCAGTACCTCTGCTGGAGCAGATGCACCCACAAAACCAATATCTCAGAGGCGATGCACTGTAAGCGCCTTCTGACACAGTGCTCTGTGCCCCGCAGTCCTGTACACTACTCAGTGTTCCACATCAGGCTTCAGTGGAAGCCTATCCATGAGCTTAGTGGATATAATATTGTTGGGAGCGCCAGTATCTATAATCACCCAGATTTTGGTTTTTGCACAAAAATATTACAGCATGTACACTCTTAATAAGAGGAATCGTTGTTTATTACATGAACATCTAAGGTCTTTTGGTTATCCAGAAAAGTTATATTACCAGTGCTGACATGAGAATACTCCCGGGAAATTTGTTCTACTGGGATTTCCACAGTCACCCCCTCTAGGGTTGTGACATTTGATGAAGGCTCATCATCTGTACTGTTCCGCTCAAGGATTTTCCAGGCGTAAGGCTTTTGCACATCTCAGCAGAGCTCTGAGACTACATTATTGGGATCTCTACTTCAGTTTGAGGCCAATATATTGTAGGGGATGTGTTGATATATTAAATCATCAGGGAGTGTACCAGGCCCAACATAAGCGACTTGTGGGAATCATCAGGGACAATTAGGTTTGAGTTAGTGGAAATAGAGCATACCATCTCTACTCTGCTCGACCTTTTCCCTGTTCATTAAGGGCTACTGGTACCACATGGACATTCAGTTTGCCTGAACAGCTAGCCGCATAATGGCCTATTTGGACGCACAAGAAACAAGAATTTGTAGATGGTCCTGTCTATGTGTCACCCCAAAGGTATGGGTTGCATAATGAATGATGGATTGTTATTGATCCAAGGATAAGCTGGATGATAATAATGGGGATGGAAAGTAACTGCCAACGCATTAAGTGGATGAGGATTAACCAACGTTTGCGCCCATAACATTGGGGTCTCAACCCTGACAGAAATCTGGTAGCGGATGCAGGAGCATTCTGCTCCACATTTGGAGCACTAAAGGTGATGGATAGATGGCGTAAATGACTGACAATTTTAGTAGCTCAACATTCTCCTGAAGAATGTACAAATTAGCGTTATACAATTCTCAATATGGCTTGACAGCCGGCGTCATTGCTATGCCAACCTCCTCATTATATAAGATATTCACTCCCAACAACACATTATCCTCAGTAATGAATTGCTCTGTAAACTTTACCAAGGACTCATTCTTTGAATAGATATTGTCAAAAATTCTGTTTTGCGCTTAGCCATTTTCGCCTTGCCCCCAGACAGATGAATCACGGTTTTCTTCACCTCTTGTTAAGCTACAGTACTACTATTAAGGTAACATATGACCTGATCAGCGTTTGCAACGTTCAAAGTGGATAATAACAGTTTAGCTTTCCGCTGATTTGGAGACCCCTCCATGGCAAAACAAACTTCTTGAAAAACCCATGTATATTTTGTCATGATTAAATGGGGCAGCTTGTCGCTGCAGACCTCCCCTTCCCTAACAAACCTCATTTAATCTACACTCTTCACAGTATAGCCTTTTGGTAGTGTCACCCACATGGGCGTCAATTTGGTTGGTGCGGACACCATGTGCAATTGGTGAAAATCTGTGACAAGCTGATTGGTTATATTTTTATTTTCGCAAAAGATTTTTTTGAGCCTGGAGTAGGATGTCCAAGGCAAGCGTCAGCTCCACGTATTATAACAAACCAATAAATTGGGGTAGTACCCCATCAAAAGGAATCAGTTGCGCCATTTTGTGGCCAATATGAAGCTATTTAATAAGTTGATTAATGGACCCATGTAGTGAGCACCACTGTTAACCTTTCAATGGATTTGGTTGCTTCAGCCAAATTGGATGCATAAGGTAAATCCCATTGAGTAACTGAAAAGTGATATAGGGATTTCTGGACCTTTATATTTAATAATAATAAAGTGTTAAATAAGAAGCTATTGCCTTGACGATATCAATTTATCTAATAATAAACTTAATGGTTAATTCCATTTCTCTTTCATACTCCTCTCTTTCTTTGTAAAAACCTCCTTCTTCTCACTCTCAAGCTCAACTCTTAATCTTCAGTAATCCTCACCGGATTCAACATGCTCTGCTTAGTAATTCTCTATTTGCTACAATCCAGGGGTTTTATTCAAACATTGTGGCTTTGGCAGAATTTCCCAACTTTTCAAAACCATTATTTCTTCAATATATTCACTTCATATTAACATAATCAAATGCTCATTGTTTAGGCTCAACTCAACTCCAAAATATGATCCACTAGATATGGGACTTATTGTCCAATTGTATTTCAACTTCACAACATGACTAAAGGCAATTTTAAAATCTGCATGGAATTTTCTCACAAAATAATATAATGTTTAAAGCATTTTTTACTTTTGAGGGATATGGTTGATTTAAGGCTTAATAATAATCTTATCTTATGATCAAAAACCTTCTTATAACGCCAAACATTTTTACAAAGCTTCCTAATTGTAGGAATGGAATGCTTGCCTTATAAATAGGAGACCTTAATTAATAGGAAATTCTCGTACATGTAGAAATATATCCAAATTCATTAAGGAACCTGACTATTAAAGAAAGTCCAGAAAATGAGCAAAGATCTGTGAATTGAACAAGCGTTCCATCAACTGAAAGGAAGTTGAGCTTATATTGCATCCAAAAGCATGGAGTAATTGCTTAATATTCATATACAATATTTAGCATGCTTTTAATACCATATACAGCCATCAAGTAAACTTCTTATAGTTTATTTTATTGTTTTATAACCATTATATATGGAAGTTAAACTATTACATTTCTGATTCTGAGATTTTATGCAGATCCTGCAAAATAAAAAGCACTAATCAAATATAAATCTCTATTTTGATTACAAGCTATACTATCAGGATAAATTACTACTCACTTAGCTAAGACATTAAACATATTTGTGTGGTAACTTCTCTCTTTTCTCTCTCTTGGTGACAAGGAACTCTGTTAAGTTCAAAAATAGATTTACCCATAGTCCATGGAATAATTCACCCATGGAATGGTGTTATGCGGGCTTATAAGTTCCTATCTGTGGTTATATATCAATTCTATAGATGGCTACTTAATTGATAAAATTAATTCTTTTTACTTACTTAAAGGAACTTTCCATCACATCACACATAATTTTCATAAATTTTGGTCCGTTTGGAGTTGTTCAAGTAAAGTTTCTGTCCAAACACTTATGTCAGCCTTGTATTAGTATCCCACCACCATGCTCATGCATATTTTTGTTGGTTCATATGTTTTGTAGCAAATTTATTGGATAATAATTTGGTGGTTGTCAGTTTATGATAATTAAATGGCCACTTCATTTAAAATTAGTTCTTACTAGCAACCCTTGTAATTAAAGGCCTTGAAAAATTCTACAAGTTTTTTGACAAAGTTTGCTTTTAAGGTTGTCTAATTAAGATGGTTGAAGGTACAATAACATCTTCCAATCAAGTAACACAAATGTTAAAACAGCTCTTGGATAAAAAGAACACCTGAATTAGGATACTTTTAAACAAACAAGAGACTCTTTAAGAAAGTCTTAATTAAGACTTCAATCTATTAACCAAGTAGCTTGTCCCAATGGGAGCAAAGATGCAGAATGTTCATCTTTGTTGATGACTTACCAGAGAAAAGAAATTATGGATGAATATGCACGTTAATTTTCCCCTCTGTCAGGCCACTAAGGTTATTCCTATAGAATTATTATGAATGTTCAGTCAAAACATACATCTGTTCCTACTATAAACCTTGTTGACGATTTTCCTAGCTGAGAACCTTGAGGAGGAGATAGGAGTCAATATGAATCTGGAATCCAGCTTAAGATTGCAAGAATTTATATTGAATTATTGTCCTCTCAGGGGTATAAGAGTTGAAAGGGGAAGAACAATAACCGTGATGAGCTTGAACCTTTTTTGTCACCAAGAATCTGAAGGTGGTCTAACCTGAGCTCAGAAGGAGAGAGCATAATTTCTAAAGTAGAAAGGTGAAAAAAATAATTAATAATGATCCTGAACAATTTTTACTTAATTTTCTTTTTAGATACTTATTAAAAATATAGGATATATAGCTATTAATCCTATTTACCCTTAACACTTATATTACACAATGATGATAACTAGTAAGAGGAAATTATTGTTTTATTGACACTAGGGGCAATTGAGAACTACTTATAACTTGAGTTGGCATAATAATGGGTCCTAACCCTAAAAGAGGATGATAAGGTGACTATAACTGAATCTAAAATGTTTTATCTTTTTGGAGAGAGATCATACAACCTTAATTGTACAAAAGAAGTAACTGTTTAAAGGAAGCTTCTAAAAACTAAACCATATACTGTACCTTGTGGTTTTGAGAATGAGATGGTGGCATCCATTTTACATATAAATAAATATGCTGAAAAAGGAGGTCAACATCTACCCCGCCAAGTCATTATTTAATCAGTGGGAAATTTAAACTTAAGAGCTTACATTGATGGAGCTTAAAGTACTGTCAAGAGAGGTTACAGCAATTACCTTACTCAAATAATATTCTGTTTTTGGCAGTGTGTATGGGGCTCACAAACTTCCAAACTAGATTTATTCAACCCATTCTCCCTCAAATTTTAGTTTAAAACATATTCTGACTTGCTTCAAGGTTTCCTAGTATACTTTGAACTGAAAATCAAAAGAAGCTTTGAAAATACTCTGAATATATGTTGGCTTATGGATTAAAATCAAACTTTAAATCTTCAGTGGTCTCCTCAATCCTGCTGGTGCCTAAAACTAACAGTGAGCTCCATCTATGTGTGAACTTTCTAAAGCTAGTGTGTAACAATATCTGAACCATATTTCATGTTCTCTTTAAGAACATCTTGCCAAAGCTCTCTGGGAGCACCTGGTTTACCAAGTTAGACCTGGTGAAGCGTTGCATAAAGTACCAGTACACCATGATCACCAGAAGTTTATGGAGATAATATAACACATGGGAGATTTTGAAATCAGGCAATGCCATTTTGGCCTTAAAACGCCACTGCAATATAATATAAAATTTAAAATAATGTACTCCTAGGATTATTAAGTCACTGCTTTATTAAATACATGAGCTATGTATTGTGTTATAAAAGTTTAAAGAGCAGCATGTTAAGGATGTAAAATCCATCCTGAAAGCCCTTTATAATGTGAGACTTAAGTTAATACCCTAAAGATGTGAGTTCCTTAGATCATTATTGACATTTTTAGGAAACATAGTGTTCAAGAAATGATTATTAGTGTTAGAAAATTAACTAAATGATTCCTCTCATAATATATGTTTTAAAGGTGTTAATTAGTCTAGTGTTATTACTGATCAATTGCCTAGTTTTATATATTATTATTATTTTTATCATATTATTATTATTATTATTATTATTATTATTATTATTATTATTATTATTATTATTATTATTATTGCTAATTTGTGTTCACATTTGGGTGGCTTGAGTTATTTAAAAGTATCAGGGATAATCCCCAACAGATATATGTTATATGAAGATTGACACCAGCAACTGCAAGTTGAGGATAGTAAATTAAAATTAATCAATCAGGTTATGACAGAATAGCAGTTTGACGCCAGATTCTAATCATCTAATCATTTAGGGACTTCTGGCGGAAATCCAAGGTTTCTGATTTGAGCGCGAACAATGATGGTTTTGCCACCTATGATTCTGAGTACCAGTGACTAATGCCAAAGATATTCAAAAATGTTTATAATAATAACTTATATATGATTGCCTGGCAACTCATGCCAGGGATGAGTCAAATTATTTTGCTGTTCAGAAAGAATGAAATAGGAGGGAACAAGTTCCGTGGTAGGATAATGTTTGGATGAGGTCCCAGCTTGGATTGCAGATGGGTTTTTAATAGGCTCAGTAGCCCATTATAATTAGTTGCCATTCCCTCCTAAATAAAGATCTCTCTCGCCCATCTTATTATTTATTCAAGTATTAATCACAGCTGTTGGAGGTAGAAGATGGGATAGGAGATCCCTGGAAGTAGGCGCAGGGTGATGCAACTAAATTGGCTGACGTTGCCAGCTCCCATACCTCAGCCCTACAAGGAACTCAGCGAGAACTTGGCCAACTGGCCACCAACCATGATGGCTGATGGCCGTTGGTCATGAGAGAGAAAGTAACAAGGGGTTGGGCTGCCCAAGAAGAAATGAGGACCTCTGATTCACTCCCAAAAGGGGCCAATGGTTCTAAGGCAAAGTTGTTAGTCTGCCAATTCAGTGAGTTAATGTGGACTTTTAGGGGTTGGTACACCTATGAAGGCAAAAATGGCAAGGGCCAACAGTCCTCATACTATTTGGCCTGGAACATTGGCAGAGCCCTGATGTAGTAGATTGCAAAATTTTCAACATTGGTGCTCACTACAGGGGGCTCTTCTGGTGTGATGCTTGAGTAATTAAAGGTATGGTTAAGAGGTGGAAAAAGCCGCTGGTTTAGACCTGGCACTTCTTAGAGGAGGGCTCTGGGGTAATCTTGGCTCACCAAGTAGGTCATGTTTCACTAGAGGAATACCATCTGGTTAAAAGGGGGAAATGTCAGAAAAATATCTTTTTGGATTACTCCCATAATATCTGAATTATGAGTGCCAATTAGTCAGGTGTGATTTCTGATTAATCACATAGTTCAGTATTATTAATTTTATAACTTCCAAATTTTACTCTTCATTTGGGTGGGCTAAGCTATTTTAAAGTATCAAGATAATTCTTGATAGTTTAATGTTATTTGAATATTGACACCAGAAACTAAAAGCTGAGGATGTTAATCAATTACTCACTGATCTTTATAGTTATGACAGAATACCAGTTTGACGCCAGATTCCAATCATCTAGTCATTTAGGGATTTTCTGGAGGAAAGCCAAAGTTTTGATATGAGCGTGAGCAATGATGGTTTTGCCGCCTATGATTCTGAGTACCTGTGACTAATTCCAAGGATGTTTGATAATGTGTATAATAGTAGCTTATATATGATTGACCAGCAACTTATGCCAAGGATGAGACAAATTATTTTTTGCTGTTTAGAAAGGACGGAATAGGAGGGAACAAGTTCCGTGGTAGGATAATGTTTGGATGAGGTCTCAGCTTGGATTGCTGATGGGTTTTTTAGTAGGCTCAGTAGCCCAGTATTGATAGTTGCCATTTCCTCCTAAATAAAGATCTCTCTCGCCCATCTTATTATTTATTCAAGTAGTAATCACAGCTGCTGGAGGTATAAGATGGGACAGGAGATCCCTGAAAGTAGGCGCGGGATGAAGCAACTAAAGTGTCTGACGCTGGCAGCTCCCATACCTCAGCCCTACAAGTAACTTAGCAAGAACTTGGCCAACTGGCCACCAAGAATGATGGGCTGATGGCCTTTGTCATGAGTTAGAAAGTAGCAAGGGGTTGGGTGCCCAAGACTGAGTCTGAGGAGCTTTGGTTCACTCCCAAAAGGGGCCAATGATGCTAAGGCAAAGTTGTTGGTCTGCTGAGTTTGTGAATTAATGTGGACTTTTAGGGGGTTGATATGTCTAATGAAGGTGAAACATCAAGGGCCATCAGTCCTCATAATGTTTGTCCTGACACACTGGCAGATCCCTGATATATAAGATTGCAAAATTTACAATAAACAGTATGCCCAACAACGGTAAAACTTTAGGATTGGAAGGTGCAATATATCATAAAGGAGTTTGGACTTTTCTAGGAATAGTTAATTTTTTTAAGATGATTTATAAAAATTTTTCTGTGGTGACTGTACCTATTACTTGTTATCTGGAAAGTTATTTTTGTTGGGGCTCAGAAGAAGAGAAGCCTTTTAAAAATTAATTAAACTTTATTAAAATCCCAGCTTTGCTCATGCTGACACAGAGAAATCTTTTATATAGGAAACTAATGTCTCCAATTACGCAATCAACGATATCCTCCTTAGCCATAGGGAGAATGAATAGAACAACTCATTTGCTATTTTATTAAAAAATGCATTATTCAGAGACAACTATACATATATAACATGGAGCTGTTGGTAATAGTGGTGTCACTTCAAAAGTGGTAACAACACCTTTTGTATCTGTGTTGCCCATCATTAATTGTACCAAATCATGTAGCTTTGGATTCTACAGAAGGCCACAATGGATGAACCAGAGACATTATCTATGGCACCTAGATTTAAACACTTTTTAAGTTTTAATACCATTAAGCAAGGAGAAATTTCTCTTTGATATTTTTGAGTTGGGACCCCAGATTACTAATATAAACCAAGAGCTGTAAATCAATACCGCCATTATGTTGCCTCACAATGTTTTTGTATTACTAAAAAGGTGGTGCTAAAGAGATCAAGAAAGATTAAAAATATTCTAAAGGAGAACAAAGTTTAAGAGAATGCTTTGGTAATAGTGATAATTGGAACATTTTCAAGTTTAAAAAATTTTTAGTTGTGAGGAAAATGTATATTATCACTGTGTATTTCATGAGTCCTATCTAAAAGTTTACAAATGAAGAACTTTTGATTATCATAACTATCTGCTGACTGTGCACTCTGAAATTACAAAGACCTTAGATCTATCACAAGTCACTACTCGTTGCCTGGGGTAGTAAGATGAGTTGAGAGTATTTGAGTCAGTGTCTGACATGCACTCATTAGGCATCAATGTAATATTCTAGTAGTTAATTAATTCCCTACAGAGGCCCAGAAAAGCATAGACGTCAATCAGCTTTCTATTTTATCTTCTCACTGCCAATTCCTAGAGTTACAGATATGATCATGGCGGTCATTGACTTGTTAACAAAGTAGATTAAATATATTGCATGAACTACACAAATTAATTCAAAAGGGCAGAAGCATTGTTCTTGGAAGAAGTCTTCTCACGTCATAGAATACCTAAAGAAATAAGACCTGATTGTGGTCCTCAGTTTGTGTCAAATTTTTAGAATAGTCTGTTAACAAACCTGAAAATCAAGCCTTGTGGATCCTCTGCATATCATCCACAAAAATGTACATATGGAGAGGGCAAAATCAGGTGCTATAACAACACCTCCGTTGCTATATGTCAGGCTGTCAGACATACTGGATGGATTGTTAGGTTTATCCCAGTATTTATACAACCACATGGTCCATGAAGCTAATGGAATGTCACCTTTCTTCACCAACCATAATATTATCAAGATTCCTGGAATCTGTTATTAGGAGGTCAAAATTCCTTTTAGATAAAAATTGCTAATAATGCCAAGGAGATTTCACTGCTTTTTAAGAAATGCCTGAGTTGTGGTGTGAATGTGACAAAACTGAAAAGCTGAAAAGAAAGACAAAAAAGATATTGGGATAAAGGTAGGAAGCTATTTAATAATCTACTCTCAAAATTATGATTCAAAATGTACCAGATAACAAGTTTGGGCCTGTGGGTATTGGACCATATAAGGTGGTTGATTAAGAAAGCACAGTTGCCTTTAGACTATCTTACCAGAAGGATTGAGAGTGCATCTCAAAATCCACATTTTTTAATTCATGTTATTTAAGGGGCATCTTCCTGAGAAGTCCAATTTTCTTCTACCTGCATTCTTAAAATTTCCTGAGTATGGGTTTAATAAATTGTATCAGCAAGTTGGCATGAGCTAATGTAAGTATCTGATATAATGGAAAGGTTATTCATTTGAAGTATCTAAATGGCAAAAATCTAAGAATTTTTGCCATTATCCAGACAAAATCAAGGAGTTTTTAATTTTAAGGTGGGTGGAGTGACGTTACAGGATATTCCTAACCATTGCATTATCCTAATTAATAATAATTGCAATTTTGATAGCTGCACAGAAATAAATCTTAAGTATAATAACAAATTTCAAGCCATTTATGGTTTCAAAAGATCTTCCAGGTCTGAGGATTGATGATCTTATCTTGTCAAATGGTTTGAGTGCTTTTAATAACTCCATAACTATAATAAGCTTTTAAAACTAAAGTAATGGAAGGATTGCTTTATAAAAAAAGGTTTAAAAGCAATAGTAAATTTTTACATAGAGAAATTCATTCAAATGCATAAAAAAACTTAGTATAAACCTTCTAAAATGAACAAAAATTTAAGAGTTGAACAAACATTTTATCAACTTAAATGGAGTTGACCCTCTAAATAAGCCTCTGAAACATGAAATATTTTGCAAACCTTAATATATTAACATATAGCAAGCTTGTAATAGCTAACCTTTCATCAGTAAACTTTATCTAATTTGTTTGGTTGTATTATAACCAAATATATAGGAATTGGGTTATTGTAGAATCCAATTATTAGTTCTTATGCAGATCTTGCAAAAAAGAGATAGCCATAATCATATTCTGACTCTTTTAATTTGAGTTACAGGATAAAATATTAGGATAAATCTATACTAGTTGTACAAGACACTGAACTTAGTCATTTGGTGGCGTCTCTCTTTGCCCTCTCTTATTATAAGGAACTTCTTTAAGTTTAAGCATATTTTTTAACCATAGTCTAGGAAGTAATTCACCCACATAATGATTATATACACGCCAATAAGTTCCTCTCTGGAGTTACATCATTATATGGGTTTTTACATGGCTGATAACCCAACTTCTTTGTCACTCACTGGAATGAACCTGTCCGTTGCACTTGATTTAGAGTATAAATTTATGCTATATATGTAATATCTAATATGACCTTGTTATGGATGGGGTATCTCCACATGACTCTAAACAAAAGGGAAGAAGAGCCAAGATATTTTAATAAGAAAAAGAGTAAGCCAGAGAAAAATTTTTAGTATATTTTCATGAGGTACATTTGAAGAGGCATCCTTGCAAGATGGTATGTGCAATGATGTCTAACAACAGCAGGTATTGTCCTCCAGAAAGGGCATACAAAGCCTCAATGATCTTGTCAATACTTGAAGTATACTATATATGTCAGTATTTGAGTATCCTGAATAAACATTTTTATTATCTTAATATTAAAAATTTTATAAAATTTAATTAAATAAACTAGTAAACTAAGTAAAAATTTTCAATGTTCATTGGGTGCTCTTTATAAGGTTTGGAGAGTTGGTCGCTACATACCATGCAATGTTCAGGCACCTGCTTGGGTTTTCTGGAAAGTTCTGGAATCTATTTGGACCTTTCCAGAACCATTATATACTGCTAATCAGGTAATCAAGGTGTTACAACAATTTATTCAAAATTATTTTAATTGATTCATTTATATTTGTTTCAATTTAGATTTCTGAAGATTTTTGGGAATTTCTGGCATATAAAGCTTATAATAAATCGTTCTTTATAACTCTAAAATCCACCTCACATCTTTTAGGCCCTTAAGATCACTATGGTGTGTCCTATTATTTTTTCAGAATACTAGATCAATGTATCGGTCTGGCAACGCCTTAACTGTCATAATTTCCATATTATAATTATATAAACAGTTTATAAAAATTATAAAATATGATTACAAGCCTACAGCTAATTAATTCCAATGCTCTATGGATACCTTATGCCAGTTCAGAGATTAAATAAACAACCTAATTACAAGTTAAAGTAAAAACTGTGCCAGTGTGTTAATAGGATTTTAGAGAAAATTTCAGGACAACCTTCAGGAGAGATGACAGTGGTATAAGAAGCTTTAGCCACAAAGCCATGTTGACCCCTTCTTTGTTGAGGTAAATGAAAATAGTGATTGTATGGTTAGTGCAACTATGTCATATAATAAAAAGTTTAACTTGATTGATTACTAATTTTTTGTCTTTGTTTTTAAAGGGGTAGAAATCCATATATTGCTATACTATTTTATCAGTGTTCACAGAACCTTTGGGCACTAATACACTAAATTTTTCACTGATATGAGTTTAATAATAAGTCAAGCAAATCTCTAAGAATCTAAGTGTAATATTAAAAAAAATTGAAAAAAAACTTTAGAAGTGAAAAGTTAAAAGGTTATCAAAATTATAACTAGTTTTACATGATAAAATTATTTGGGTTTATATAAATCTGAGAATCCTACCTCTTGGGGGTTGGAGTGAAGAAGTTTTTCCATCAATGCAAGAGGGACTTGATGCATCTGTGGAGCCTTTGATGCAACTGGGTGACTTTTCTTATGTATATGATGAGCGGTGGTCACTGCTCTAGGCCCAAAAGATCACCCTGATGTACACCCTTTCCTACTTCTTCCTTAGTAAAAAGATAAAGGGGGTTTGTATGGAGGTAGTTCAAACCAGGGGCCTCTATCAGATCCCCAGACTCATCTTACCCCCATCTTGCCACCACCTGCCCCCTCATAATTAAAATTAGCCTTAAAACTTAGAGAAGCATAATCAAGTTAGTAAGCTGGGTTAAGTAACTAAATGTGAGATTACAGATCTTGAGTCACTGATCTGAGCTAAATTTATCTCTGAAATATTTTTAATTTAATCAACTCCTGAACTTGGCTCCCTAAAAAGGAAGTTAATATAAATGCACAATCTGAGAAAATCCACTCAAGTTCAAAACAATTAAAGCATCTCTGTCACTGATCCAATAGTTTCATTGTCAGAGCTTCTATGACCTTGTACATAAGCTATCAAAAAACCCTCAAAGTCAGGCTGCCCTTTGTAACCCTTAACAAGGAGTATAGAAAAGATAGATTGTCAGCAGCACCAGTTATAAGACTTCTCCCCAATTTCTTCCTCACCGCCAAGTATAAAAAGCAACCATCACTCCTGGTTCAGTTGTTGTTCCATTAAAAACTCAGATTTCTATTACAAAAGTTCTAGTTTTCCCAGCTTCTCTCCAAATACTCCTCCAGTTTAACACCTACAAACTTTCTCTCTTTTTATACCACTAAAAATACCACCATCAGCATTCAGTGCCCAATGATTGTTAAGTGGGCACTCCAATCCATGGATCCAGCAGCTTGACGCGCACCAGCAGAGGTCATCAGAAGTTATGCTCCTGAACAGTTTCTTCAATCCACAAAACCAGAAGGCCACCCCAAGCAAGATCCAGTCCGCTAACCAACCACTGGTTTGTTGCAATCTGGCCAACCAAGAGCCTTACAACGCCTCATTTAGGAAGGCCATTGTCTCCACCAGGTCTACCCCACTGACCCACCACTGGTTTTGCGCAATTTGGACGAGATGAAGCCTTACACTTCTATTATTTCAATATGCTGTTCATGAGAAATGAACGCATATTCTCACACCTGGAAGAGGAGCTAAGTCACTGGATTATTTGGAGCATTAATCTTGGATAATTCACCCCATATCACACTATATAAATTGATCCACCGCTCCAATACTTTTTTCAACTCAGCGCAGTGGTTTGATATACCCCAACAACCGTGATATAACCTAAGTTCACCCTTTATTCAAATTGAACTAATTTTAATTAATTTGGAAACTCAATCTTTCTTTCTGTGTGTCAACCTCATCCAATGAACCTAGTGATTTATGTATATATATAACAGAACCAGAGAACTTTTGGATTAATACCAAAGGCAACAACTGCCAATCCAGGAGGAGTGGTCATCCTCCCAGACTCTCCCACCTTTGGGGTTTCCACAGCAAGACTCATAGTTGCCCTTATTGCAGCCAATTGGTTTGATATGGCAGCTTTCTATATATTTTTTAACTTTTAATACCCTCACAGGAACCATAGGGCGTCTTTCCTACAAGTTGTTATGGATACTATGCCACTGGCATTCTGGGCTTCTCATTAGGATGTCACAAAAACAGATTATAATCCCAGTATTACTTTAATTAGCAGAATATTGACATAATAAACTGACCCTTAACTTCAGCATTTTCTGCCCTACTCCTTTTATCAGGCAAAGCAGTTGTTTATTAATACAATGAGCCTGTATTCCCTCCATTATCCGGTCTTCTCTTGTTAGTTCCATGTTTCACTCTGCAATGCTTGTAAAACAGCTTATGTTGACACAAGGCAATGTCCACCCAACCCCAGTAATTAACGCTGCTTCTTCAGTAGGTGTGGTAGTAGTAGGGATTTTCCAGTTATCCAAAAGTTTCAGAACAAATTCTTGATGCCCTGGCTGAATTCTATGTATGCTTTGCAGCTGGGAGTTCTCAAACTCTTACTCATACTGATTCACAAAGAATTTTGGGCCTATTAATGCACTAGAAAGATAAAATCGCCGTTGGTTTAGGGGAGTGTTACATTCTGAAAACAAATTGGGGTATTGTACTCTCCTTAAAGAATTTAGGAACCGCTGCAATAAAAGCACCAGAATCCAGAGCAGTCTGACCTCTTTCACCTTTTCACCCTCTACTGGGGTGCATATGATCTTTTTTATCTTGCAGAAGCCTTTCAGAGTTAGTTTCTTCAGTTGAGATCCACACTGGCATCACTGAGCCAGACTTTAGAGAGGATTTGGACACAACTGCAGCCACAATCTCTAAAGTGATCTCCTTCCAAAATCCATAGAGGCAGCATTCTCTTTGGTCATATTTAATTAAGCCAAGAAACTTTCATGTAACTATGCCCTCTGTGGTGGCTATGACAACTTCTCAGTCAGCAGGTCTTTCTTTAGAAAGTTCAGTTCATGTTGAGGACATAAACACTTATCTCTTCAGATAATAAAAGTTCATGGAAATGTTTTCTAAAATTTCAGTAATATCTCCTTTCCCCTAGGGATCCCTGAAGATTAACGAAATTCCTGTTTAAATTCCTTCCTTCAATAGAATGGTAAAGTGGATATGACTATAATGTTGGATTCATAAGTCCTACTTTAGACTCCCACAACAAAAAGTAACCCAGGTGAAAACTCAAGCAGTGCACACTGGATCAGCAGAAACTGATCTCAATGACAGTTTTCCCATGCATTTGGTCTCAACAAAAGTCCTATTTCTAACATATATATTTCATTTGTATCACAGGTCCACAAACGTTCAACTAGTGTGTTAAACCAGAGAATATTTTTCCTACAATTGAGATGAATAAAGCCATATTTGTAGATCCATCCATACCATCATGACATTGTACAGGAGGATCTTTTGAGATTAACTCATTGAGAATAATCAGTATAGCCCAAAGGCTACTAAGGGTCCACTCCTCATTTTGGGTCCAGTTACACCTTCTGCTGCCCACTCGCCATCTGAGCTAAATAAAGATAATAAGCTTTTTTTATTTCCTGTTACCTTCATAATAAGATGCGTGAGATTATAGTGCAAGAAATACTAGACACAGGAGCAGCAAGCAACTTCATTGATCTAAGAGTGGTTTGCACATTAGACCTGGACACTATGTTAGCCCTTTCTATACTAGCGCGTCCCCTGAAATTATGACCTACCATACTGTCCAGCGCCCAGTGCAGTTCTTCATATATTTGAACTTTTACTTTTGTGGCCAAATTTCTGTGCTTCCTGACTTAATGTACCCTGTTATCATGGGGGTAGGATGGGGAATCGCCAACAGGTGAACATCAACCTGGATCTCAACTCCTTGTCATCTTCCTATAAGAGGTACAGTAGGAAATCCCACTGATTGAAACATTTACGCTAGAAACCTCACTTAGTTCAATTTCTCATCTTATCTGTCTCCTATGGACCTTACTGGGATTTTCATAATCTCCTGGCTGCATATAAGGACGTTTTGACATTAGTCCCATAAATTGACTTCCTTCCCATTTTAATCTTGACCTATTTCTTCCAGCTGACAGTGATTTTTGTAAAAATCAATTGTTTTTACCCACACACTGAGGAGGAATATGAAGTGTTGAGCATATGGTTGGATGATATGCTAGAATATAGATGGTCATAAAAATCCTTTCCAATTGCCTCACCTTTAGTCTTTTCTCAGAAGACTGATGGGACCTTATGGCCTTGTGATGACTACTGACATGCAAATAGTGTTACAGTTCTGGATCCATAACCCTTTCCACTAGAACAAACCCTCGCCCACGTTATTGTAAAGTTCTTGGCTTTCTTAAAGCTTAACCTAGTCATCTCAACCAGGTGATAGTTAAGGATAATAAATAATGGATCAATGTAATTTGGACTAAATGTGAGATCTTTTAGTTCAAGATGATGTCCTTTGGATTAAATAACGCCCTGGCAACCTTTCAACGCCTAATTGATGATGTCATTGGTGACCTAAGATTTATTTATGCTGTCACGCCTATACTGTGAAATTTTGATCCATTCAACAACTCATGAACAGAATGCCAAGGATTTGGAGACTGTATTGGCAGCTTTCTGAAAGGTGGGTCTTTTTATTAATCCTTCCTAGTGTAAATTCTTTTATGACAAAGTAGCTTCTTGTGGAACCTAATCCTTAATGATGGATATGTTATTCCTCTATGTAAGTTGAAGGCCATCCAGTCATGGCTAACCCCAAAACTCAAAAACATTTTCAAAGCTTCCTCAATAATATGATTTTCTTAGAGAAGTTCTCTCCAGCTCTTGCTCAGCTGGCCGCGCCTCTTCATTCACTGATGGTAAAGAATGTTCATTTTAAATGGTCATACATTTTCCAACTGGCTTTCAAGGCAATTACAAAGTTTCCTATCAGAAACACTTCTTCATCATGCTTACACATCCAAGCCATCCACTGTGGTTTTTTATGCTTATGCAGTTGCGGTTATGGTAAAGCTATTAAGAGAGCTTGAAGGGAAAGATCATCCATGATGTACTTCTCAAAAATATTACCTCCACAGAACAGGGGTAGAAAATTACAATAAAGAGCTAACATTGGTATCCTGGTCGTTTACCTACTGGAGATATTCCTCCGAGGGTTGTAACACAAAAACATGGTATGCATCAACCACAAATCTCATTTTAATTATTGTAAGCCCCATAATCTGGACCATCACCAGGCATGTACTACAAGATCTTTTCAGCTTTCATTACAAGCATGAGTTTATAAAATGCTATTAACTTGCTGCCTGACATTTTGAGCTACAACCCTATGATGGCTTTAGGTCCAGAACAACCTGTATGCGCTCACCACAGTGGTGCCCTCTTTTCTTGAATCTCTCTTTAGGCTCCATTCACAGTATCATATGCTGATCTAGCTTCAGAAACACCACTTGTGAACTTTTTTTGCAGGCCAATTATGTTGCCCTGATGAAATAGAGTTGTGGATGACCTGGAGACTAGGCAACGCAAACAGCTTCTGCATGCATAAAAGATGGGTGATCTTCTTTCAAAATAAAATTTTTGTTCCACCTTTCCTGCGCATGCAGGTTTTTGAAGCTCTCCCACGCCCCTCCTGCAGTAGGCCATCCTTATTTAAAGAAAAGTGCTAAACTAGTCAAAAGAACCCCTAAATGACCTGGGCTATTCAAGGAACTCCCAAGCTGATTGGCAAGCTGTATTGCTTACACTCATCCCAAATCTGACTGTTCAGATAAAGAGAGCCTTCTTCACTCATTGCAACAAGTTGAGGGTCCCTGGACATCTGTTTCAATGGATTTCCATCATGAAACTTTCCCTGTCTAAAGAGTTTGCCGCTGTAATAGTGATTGTAGATAGGTTAACCATGTTTACGCTGTATATTACATTTCATACAACTATAAAAGCAGCAGAGACAGCACCTCTTTTTATATTCATGTGTTTTTCATGTTTGGACTCTCAATGTAAATTGTGATGATCGTGGCTCTTATTTACAGTTATATTTTTGGAGCCTTATTGGTACTTCTCAGCATCAAGCCCTGTTGTTCTATGGTATATTACCCACAAATTGATCAGCAAACAAAGAGGGTTAATTAAGACCTAGAACAATACTAGCATTGTTATTCCTCAGCCACCCAGGATACCTGGTCTATGGACCTTCCTCTGGTGCAATTCACTTGCAATAATTCGCTGTATTCTTCCTCTGTGGTTCCCCCATTTTGAGATTATTTTAGATTACAATCCCTCTTTCCATATTGTGCCACACTTGCCCTCTATGTTTCCTGCAGCAGAAGACCACATTACCCAGGTTTGGGACACTTAAAAGCTGGGTAAAGAACAATTGTCTAGAGCCATTGGAGATTAAAAGAAGTTTAATGTTAGGAAGAGGCTTTTATGGCTCAATATTAAGTAGTCTCACTTCTTATGCTTGAGGACGTCCACATAACTATGAAGGTCCCCTCATAAAAGTTTGCTAGTTATATTAGGGCCTTTTGAAGTGGAAAAAGATTTGGAAAATGGTGCATACTATATCAAGCTTCCCCCATTGGAATGCATTTTAACATAATGCATTTTATATTTCACCAGTTATCCCAGAGACTATCAATGTGGGGGATTCTCAATATGCAGAAGTCAAGACGATACTGGCATCAATAAATTAAGGAGGTCTGTTCAGTTTATCTCATTTAAAGGCTACCATGCCTATAAAAATAGTTTTGTAAGAAAAGGACTGTAAAATTTGTAAGGAGCTGGTGGTATAGTTTTATGAATCACATACTGAGGTCCCCTATCCTCTCAAGAAAATCGTGGCTATTCTTGCCTTTAAACTCCCCGCCAGAAATAAGAACAATATCCTGGTTCATGTACTAGGAGGAGAAATATTTCCTGTTCAAAAAGGAGATATAATGTAGGTCTGTAAACCCTACCACTGTTTTAGACTGTAGGAGATGTTTTTATTGTGGTGACTAACCATCATTTATTTGTTATATTTATTTGCTTAATTTTTATTTGGTTATATCTTTATACACAAGGTTTGATCAATTTTTATAATATATCATTTCCCTTATGGCCTATGACTCTATATGTAGTCTTCAAAGCTGTACTGAATTACTTTTTGGTAGATCCACTAGGGCCAGCTTTTATTGGATATTACTATAACAGATTAGAACCTTAGTTCCCACCAGTGTAACTCTTGATATCCTACATTATTGATTAATGATCCTCAATGCATCTTTTGTCATATTGTTTATTGTATTAGTTTAAATTGTAACATATACCTTACCCCGCGCCAGCATAAAATAATAAGTAATAGGGTTTCAAGTTGGGACCATCTAGTACTAAAAAAATAGGGTCCCAAGTATTTATTAAGGTTATTTGGCTGTATTTCAAACTACAACTGGCGTATTGTTATTATGGAAATTCCCAAGCCTTATTAACTCATTTTTTGGTCCAATTTTTGGTTATCACTTTAGTTAATTATCACTCTTAAGTGCTGCTTAGTAACCATGAAAAGCAACAATGAGAATTCTTGTGGAGAAGACATATATAAGCAAAAAGGCCATCTGGAGAGTGGTTTTATCTAACTAGCTACCTCTAGTCTACTATTTAGTTTAACATAGCGAGCCTCTCAGCTACCAGCAGTACTAGATACTAAGGTGTCTTTCTTTAATTATGTCATGAATCTATATGACTGGACAACAAGCCACCATTATGACCAGCGAATCATTGGAGAAATTCTGCTGAAGGTTCAATGGACAGAATCCGCCAAGGATGTTTTAGAGCCATAAGTGATTAATTGCCTTAGAATGAGGCAATAATGGTTTATAACAGATCACATTGGATTGCCTAAAAATAGGGCGATAAGGCAATGTTGACATTCAACAAAAGGTAAATTGGATTGCCTCAAATCAGGGTGATAAAGAATTGAAGAATAACAAGCCAAAACTAATGAGAATATGGCAGAACAAATAAACTAAGCAAAAGAGTTGGTACCAACTGGGGTCACTGGGATATCAGAGAAATGAGGGGATTGACAGAGGGGGAGGTTTTTTAGAGTAAAATAAAGAAGGAAGAAAGAGGGAGTGGACTAAAAGAAAATCCGCTGATTGTTATATTAAAATAAAGAAGTGTTTTGGGGATAATTGCTTTCGTTTTATTATAAATTATTTGTTTACAAGTGTTCCAAGTAACTGGCAATTGTCATATTGTCCATTCCAATTGTTCAATGGCCATAACCCTGTGCAAAAAACCCTTCAGCAGATATATATGAAACACCAAAATTTAACAGTGGCGCTCACTACAGGGGGCCCTTTGACCAATAACAAACAATGAGAAACTCAGTTGCCGGCTAAGTCACATCCATGTTGCTTTGATAAGGAATCTGCACAACACGCTGATCCTGTTGCATATGATGTGCGGAGACTTGCATTAGATACTGCGCTCAAAAGGCAAGATGAGTTGCTTCAGGAGGTTTACAGTGATAAGTTGCCATCATTTGATTGCAAAGTAAATATTCATGTGTTCTTTAGATGAATTGAGTTTTCAACTGAAAGAACTTTGGATTGGCAGAGGATAAACTATTGCTCTTCTCCTTGGATGTCAGGAGTGCTGATCAAGTCATTTGTTACCTTTCAGATAGTTCCATTTTATACCAAGAAGTTAAGGAGATGGTTCTGCAGTTGTTTGGTGGAACTGCAAAGATGTTGCAGCAGAAAGCTGAGTTCATGACCATCAGGTTTCAGCAAATTGAGACCCTCACCGCATTTGCTGAGCAACCTACAATGGAAGCCCACGTGCTGATTGGGACAGGGATTTTATCCAAAGTTGATGTGTGCATTTCAATGGCCTTGGCGGTGAAGCCATACCCTGAACTTTACAATGGCATGGATCCGTTGTTGGAGGATGATGTACCTCTTCTTAAACTTGTTCAGTTTGTACATCGCTTAGCTGTATCTTTCCCTCCAACCAATACCAGACAGATCCGCATGGTCGCTGTTGTCAACCCTAATCATGTGGGGGAATCAACTGGTTGGTGCAGGTTCCATCAGGTTACTCCCCCGCAGTCCAACAATCATCCCATAACTACTGATCAACATCTGGCCAACTACCATTTTGGCCCTAAATATGCTGATTGACAGCAGTTGTTCTACCAATGTGGGTCTGGTTATGCCAATTCTCTTCATAACATCTTCCAAGTGGACAATATATATTCAGTACAGACGTAGGCCCTATGGGGTACGTTGTTTTACTTGTGGTCACTCCGGGCACTTGGTATGATGGTTTTCCAATTGAAGGATCCTCCTGTACAATGGGATCAATGTTATCAGGGAAAAGTCAGAGCGGAGTAGAGATGGATCACTACTTCCGCTATCTTGAATTCAAACATCCCACCTGAATCTACTTTATTAATTGCAGCAGAGGCATCCCAGTATGACGATACATTCCTCTACTAACAGTCAGTTGGTGGAGTATATGTGCTGACCCAAGCACAAATCAAAGAAATGGCGGGCAAAGGATCTCTGGAGCGACTGAAGACTTATGCTTGTCAAATGTTTAACCAAAGTCCATCAGACCATTTAGAACCGTTCACAGATGCTTTGCCCGTGAGAGGAGTAGATGTCGCCCTTCCAGTGGACGCTATTGTAACACAGTATCCTAAAATTGGTGTGGGTATTAAGAGTTTCCTGAAGAAACATAAATCACTGAATGTACATGTAGTTAATAGACGGCATTCATATTACTCAGAATGCACTTACTGTGACATTGTGGTAGCTATAACCTGGGTATGAGCTATAATTGATACAGGCGCTCCTGTTACCATTATATCCACTAAATTGGTGACAAAGTTGTCCTTAAAACCTGACATAGACCACCAGATGGTGTATGGGACCACTGGAGCAGAAACCACAGTCTCTGAGGGAGTGTATAGTGTGCTTCCCTTGCAGTTCAGATCCGTTGTTGTTGTGGCTCTGATGGTGGTATTACCAAATAGCAATTACGATCTGTTGATTGGGACTGCCTTTATGTGACACTATGAGGCTGTCATTGACATGATGGAAGAGATACTAGCCCTTTTGGGACAGCAGATCCTAATTTTTTTGCCTCCAGCAGAGTGCCAAAGGGCTCAGGGAATATGGGACAAATCAACCTTGCCTACTGTGATGGTGTGATTCCAGTGCGCTATCATTGATTAAAAGGGAAAACTTACGCCCTCCCCCATCAGATATACAAATATCAAAGGCTACCACTTAGAGCAACTGGAGCTATATCTATTCCCTCTGGACATCAAGTAATAGTAAACACTGAGTTAGAGGTGGAAGTGCCAGCTAGGCTCTACATGTAGATCATTAGGCCTTATCAGCAATTGAAGCTTGAGCCCCACGTGGCTCCAGGCATCATACTTCCGGCCCATGGGGAGATCAAGGTATTGACAGCAAATCTTCAGAACAGACCAATTCGCTCCACCAGCATCAGATTATAGCATATTTACATCCAAACCCGGTTGAGGAGTTTAACCAGGTTCATGAGTTCAGTCCTCTGGATGAATTTGGTCTGCCCATTGAACTGCATCCCAGTGTAAATGGCAGTTGTGCTGCAGGAAAATAAATGGGGCTATAAGAAGACCAGAAGGAGAGGGTGGAAGCTTTATTTTAAAAATATAAAGAGATTTTTGCAGTTGATGATCATGATTTGGGATGCACTCGGGGAGATTGTTCATCAGCTGGACACTGGGGATCATCCCTCCATCAGGTCTCAACCAATACGCTGATCAAGGGAAGCTGAAGTAGTCATCACTGAGGAGATTGAAAAGCTGCTAGAGCAGGGAATGCTCAAACCATCTAAGAGTCCATGGGCTTTGCCGGTCTTAATTGTAAAAAGAAGGATGGCACTAATTTCCTAGTAATTAACTACTAGAAGCTCAATAGTATCACCGAAAAAGACTCATACCCTCTACTGCGGATTGATGATGTGCTGGATTGGTTAGGTGGAGCCCAAACAACTCAGTGATGGATTTGATATCAGATTATTGGCAAATTGAGTTGCCCATGGCGGAACAAGAAAAATGCGCCATAATCACATCAAAAGGACTTTTCCGACCAACTTGCTTGCCACAAGGGCTAGGTAACGCCCCAGCTACATTTCAATGAGCAATAACACCATACTGGGTGATCTGAAGCTGTCATGCATTCTTATGTACCTCAACAATATTAACGTCTTCTATCACATGTTCACTGAGCACCTTACCCATTTGGAAGAGGTATTTTTGCTGACTGGCTGAGACCAATATTAAAATAAAGCCTCAGAAATGCCACTTCTTCAAGGATCAGCTTTAGTACCTTATTTTTGTGGAAGATGTGACTGGGCTGAGACCCCAACCAGCCAAGGTAAAGGCTATCCAGAATATGACTAATCCAGTTAATAAGCGGTACATTCAGGTGTTTTTGGGGATGGTGGGTTATTACCAATGATTCATACCCAATTTCAGTTGCATCAGAGGTCCGCTGTTTGAGCTACTAAAGAAGGACGCCATGTTCAAATGAACAGAACGATGCATTTGTACCTTTGATACAGTTCAAATGGCGTTAATTAGTGCGCCTGTGTTGTACTACCCTAATTTTGATAAGGAATTTATAGTGCAGACGGATGTGTCACTTTCTGCTGATGGGGCAGTCCTGTCTCAGAAAGATGATGAGGGGGAGGAGCACCCCATGGCATATTGTAGTCATAGCTTGAATTGCCACAAACGGAATTACATCATAACTAAGTGAGAGTGCTTAGCAGTGATTTATGCATATAAACAGTTTTGTGTCTACTTGCATGGAGTAAAGTTTAAAGTCATAATGGATCATGCATTGTTGCACTGGTTGCAGAATTTGAGAGAGCCTGAAAAATGGCTAGCCCAATGGGCTCTTAGGCTGCAAGCTTATGACTTTGAAATTCTTCATCAACCAGGAGCAAAACACCAAAATGCCAATTGCTTATCAAGATTGCCAACAATTGCAGTTATGGCGTATTTAAGCAACATGATGTTTGACATAATGCTCAGCAGAAAGTACAATGATGGACTGCCTCAAGTTATTGAGTTACTAGATGGACTCAGGAACAATACGTTTCTAAAAATGGAGAATTGTATAATTGAATAGGGGACACTACCATGAATATCCCAAGATCTTCCACACGCCCAAATGTTATAAGCGCATACTGAGCAGTTGACCATGGTGGAGTCCAGAAAACTCTTGAATTGTTGAGGCTGCAGTATTATTGGGAAAGCATGCAATTTGAAGTGCTTGAGGCCCTGTCCTGCTGCCATCTTTGCCAGGTGGAGAAGTCATTCCGCTAGAAGACTTCATACCAGTTATTAAAACTTCACTTTGCTTGGCATACAGTATCTATTGATGTCATGGGACCTCTGCCAACTGGAGCTAACTGGTCTAAGTATATCCTGGTAGTAATTGACCACTTGAAAAGGTGGGTTGAGGCGCGAGCTATTCAGGATTTGGGGGAAGGTACTGTGGCTAAGTTTGTAATGTAGTGCATCATTCAGCATCACAGCTGCCCACAGTTTATCCTTACTGACAATGGAACCAAATTCACCTCTCACATCCTACCCAAGCTCAATGAATTGATGACCATCTTCGGGGTCCCAACAACCCCATATTACCCTGAGTCCAACGGAATGGTTGAGTGGGTTAACGGGACTCTGGTGAATATACTACAGAAGTTGGTCACAGATAGGCTCTCCAATTGGAGTACCCTTCTTTCTACCGCAGTGTTCACCTACAATATTAGCTACCAATCTACTATGGGTAAAAGCCCCTTCTAATTGCTTTATGGATTGCACCCCTCTCTGCCTGCGCTTCTATATGCCTGTGTAGAGGACAATGGCGGAATGGATCTGCAATGCTATTTAACCACCCTAACAAATACGCTGATTAAGTTACAAACTGAACGTCTTGTTCAGCTTAGCCAAGAAAATCAAAAATCAGGCTGTCAATCAGTTATGGAAAAGTGGTCTACAGTTCAAAGATGTAGATATGGTGCTATTCCACGATCAGCATGGGTTTGGGTGGAAGCACAAGCTCGTGAATATTTGGATTGGGCCATTTGAAATAATAAAAAAATGGAAGTTGATGCTTATACTATCAAGGATCCTGCAAGTGGTCAGATTATAAATTGGGTGCATGTGAAATTCCTTCTGCTATATAAGCAGTAATAGAGCCTCTCTAAAAACGGAAAAAAAGAAGAATGTAACTGATGATGATGATAAAAATGATTGTAGAAAAAAATCATATGTGAGTTTAATTGCGTTTAATTGGGGTTGTTACTAGAAGTCTTTCACTTTGCTTTCTTTGTCTTCCTGTCTTTTTTCAGCTTCTTGTGGTGTTCCTTACGTTTTGTTGACGGTACCTTTGTTTCTTCTTCCACTGCTTCAAGGGTGCCATGGTTTCTATGGACTCTTCTGGGGTTAGGAGTGGAAGCAAAGACTGCTGAGGTGAGAGTGAGGGGGCTGACATCTGCTCAGGGGCCACTGCGCTAGTCCAAGGAGGGGAGGCCAGTGCAACGGGACTGGAAGAGGAGTACAGAATGGGGTTCCATGGTAATAGGCGAGGGATGAGGCTTAGCAGGAGATGAAAGCACTAGGCGACTAAAGCCGCTTGCCAGCAGCTGAGCCACTTTGTTATATGAAGGCCCTCAGTTCCGCTCCCCTCCCCAGCATAGCTGGGCCACTATGTCCCTGAAGGGGGTGCGCCAGGAAGCCAAATGGCTGACGAATTTGGGAAGAAGCTCTTCCTGGGTTAGAATGGTCATGAGGTCCACATTAGCCTCATCCTCATCATCCAGGGGAAGAGGAAACCAGGGAAGAGGGATGTGGCCTGGGTCGGACAACTCTGCATTAAGATACATATGGAAGAAGAAATTGAAATCATGGACTCGTGGCTGTTGGCATGTGATGGTTCACATGGCATTGAAGGAAAAAGAGACGTACAGCTTATTGTCCAGTCAAGAGGGGGTAATGACATGAATCTATATGACTGGACAACAAGCCACCATTATGACCAGCAAATCATTGGACGAATTCCACCAAAGGTTCAATGGACAGAACTGCTGAGGATGTTTCAGAGCTATAAGTAATTAATCGCCTTAGGATGAGGCAATAATGGGTTATAACAGGTCACATTGGATTGCCTAAAAAATAGGGCGATAAGGCAATGTTGACATTCAACAAAAGGTAATTTGGATTGCCTTGAATCAGGGTGATAAAGAATTGAAGAATAACAAGCCAAAACTAATGAGAATATGGCAGAACAAATAAACAGCAAAAGAGTTGGTACCAACTGGGGTCACTGGGATATCAGCGAAATGAGGGGATTGACAGAGGGGGAGGTTTTTTAGAGTAAAATAAAGAAGGAAGAAAGAAGGAGTGGACTAAAAAGAAAATCCGCTGATTGTTATATTAAAATAAAGAAGTGTTTTGGGGATAATTGCTTTCGTTTTATTATAAATTATTTGTTTACAAGTGTTCCAAGGAACTGGCAATTGTCATATTGTCCATTCCAATTGTTCAATGGCCATAACTCTGTGCAAAAAACCCTTCAGCGGATATATATGGAAATGCCAAAATTCAACAAATTATTAAAAACTTGATTTCTCTTAATGGAGTTTTTTGTTATCAAGTGTTTACTTATATTGCTGTCTTCAAACAGTATCTGGCGTTGTTGTGTGTATTAAACTGTGCACCTGAAATAGATGCCCTAGTCGCAATCTAAACAGGAAATTTACCCACCAACTCAAGAGGTGACCAAAGCCACCTGTGGAGCCTTTGATGCAACTAGGTGACTTGGCCCATGTTTTTTATAAGTGGTGTGTCACTACTCTGGACCCCAAAGATCCCCCTACTGTACCCCTTTCCTCATTATTCCCTTGTGGAAAAGATAAAGGGGGCCAGTAGGGGAGGTAGTTCAGACCATGGGCCACCAGCAGGACCCCAACTCATCTTACCCCCACCCTGTCACCCTTTCGCCCTTTCGCCCCTTCAAATTAGGAAAATATCCTTTAAACTTGTAGAATCCTTACCAAGTTAGAAAAACTGGATTGGGTCACTAAACATAAGATTACAGATCCTGAGTAACTTATCCAAGTCAAGAATTCATCCCAAAAATTTCTTAATTTAAAACAACTACTGAAATCAACTCCTCAGAAAGCCAGTCACACTGAATGCTAAATATAATCAAAATTTGCTCAAGTTCAGTTCAATAGAAGTACCTCTGCTGATGCTCCAAAAGTTACATTATCATAGCTTCTATGACCTTATATATAAGATATCTGACAAAACCCTCAAACCCAGGATTCCCTTTGCAACACTGACCTAGGCAAACCAGAAAAGAGAGATTTACCAGCCAGCCCATTTGCAATTCCTCCTCACATTTTCTTCCACCACCGCCAAGTATAAAAGACAACTGCCCCTTCTAGGGTTGATTGTTGGTTTATTCTTTTACTTAAGTTTTATAGTAAAAGTTGTAGTTTCCCCAACTTCTCTCCACAGACTCCACCAGCTTATACCTACCAACATTCTCTCTTTGAAAATAGCTAAACACGCCGCTATCAGTGTTCTGAGCACAATGACCATTAAGTGGCACTCCAATCCTTTAATTCTTTGGCTTGCCAAGCACTAGCAGAGGTCATCAGAAGTTATTCCCACATCTTTTCTTTAATAAGATGTACCAGAAGCCACCTTAATCTTCCAGATCTAGTCTGCTGACCCATCACTGGTTCATGGTAACCTTATCTGACCAAAAGCCCCAAAACCCCTCAGTTGGGAAGGCCATCATCATCTATCTGACTTGCTGTTAATAATCATGAGAGTCAAAAAAATCCTGAGTGGGATTAAAAATTGAACCAAATCGTAACTTAGTCATATAAGCTCCCATAATTCAATGAGCATTGAGACTGACTTGAGCAATGAAATCCTAAATGGGAAAAAGAGAAATTAACTTCTGGAAGGACCAGTTTAAACTACTAACAAAGGCATTGATTCAGCTGGTGAAGACCTTGTCATTTATAGGTCCTGGAATTGGCCACCATGGAAAAAGAGAGTCAGATATGAAGAAACCTACGCCATTTGCCAAATCTTAAAAGTAGTTACCATACCCTACTTGTTTCTGATCATTAAACCAAGTTACCCTTTAGGCAAACCTGATTATCTTAGCATCCTATATATATCTCCAAAATTTTGATCAATAAAATTACCTTCAGCTTTTTCTAGTTGTTTTTACTAGTGATTACTTTTCCTGCTTTATACAGAAGACCTTGCCAGTTAAAAGCAAACTAAGTAGCCTCAACAATGAATTTCCATTGAAAATGCCATAGTGAACCTAGTCCCTAAGAGATTTCGTTGGACCCACGTTTGACTAATAATCAAACAGTATTCAAAGGCCCTGACCTTTAGAGGGGACAACAAAGTCCTATAAACTGGTGCTCCCTGCCAGGTCTTTCTGAGGCTTTTAGTGAAGTCTTACCTTCAGTATGAACAACTCCAGTGAAGACAGCCCTCTAATATGGAGGAGACTATGAGTTTGACTCAATGGGCCGCTGTTACCATCAAAATTAATGCGACCTCAACTTCAAGAACTAGTGTTCTATGAAACCATGACCTTAACTATCGCAATTTCTGATAAATCCATCTACCAAATTTAGGCTCCAGATGTTATCCATACAGTTTGAGAGAGTCTAGGTGAAGTTGTAACACCTGGTGTGAGAACTAGTTGTAGCAGCTCTACCTGAACTATTAAAATGCGCTGATTCTATTCCTTGGTTGAACTTTTGAGCAGCGACATAGGAGCGGCCCATATGGATTCATACCTCCAACGATTTTGTACATCCTGCGTTACACCAATACATTCAGTTGCTCAAACTCCACCACATGGATATGCAGTAACAGCTAGAATTAACCCACCAGATTCACTCCCAGTTCCTTGAGTTATATGATGCCACCTCTTATTTTTGGCCAAGATAATTGGGAGACCATTTTGAGTAATTGTCAAGAAATCAATGACATCCAGCGCCACCTTAATCAAATTGACACTGGAGTTGTCCAATAGTTGCAGAATGAATTTTTCCAGCAGATGGACCTATTAACCGCTGCTATGGTTCAATAAGTAGTACGTGCTTTATCCATCCTCCTTGAAAAAAATACCAAAGATCGCCAAGCAATTGATTCTCAACTCATTGATTTGTTTGGCTGTATCCAGCAGCTAAACAAACGGCTTGCAATGATGCCAACTCCAGAAGCTATGATGCAACATGAGGCCACCAGAGGAACAGGACCCAGTGAGGGAGAAGGAGATTAAGGGCTCTCTGAGCCTGGAGGTCCTCAAGGTCCTCTGGGTGACTCCTCACCAGCTGGATCCTTCTTCAACGAAGACTATGAAGCCCAACTTAAGGCCCTCAGGTGACAGTTGTTATTGGTGGCCCAAGGTGCTAAGATGACTATCAAGGGAGAACATCTGGATGCTGATTTGACCTTCCCCACCTTGTACAACCATAATGTTAAGATTACAGATACCTGTGCCAATCTGGTCCCTTCCCAAAACCAAGCAAAGTGTCACATCAGCAGATATACCAAACTTAAAACAATCAAAGCTAAACAGGACGCACTCTTCAAGCAATCAACCTAAAAGTCCAAAGAGATCAAAAGTCTACGCCAACTTTTAGATTATAAGGCTCCCCTTGAGCACATCAATGAATGTCACATCACTATCCAGAATGACATGGAAGTGATTTGCCATCATTTTGATAGGGCTATCTCACACACTGTTATAGGCACCACAGATCCCACCAACTCAGAGCACCCACTCTCTCCTGCCATTCATGTTTTCTCTGAACCTGTTGGATATTTCAAACTTACATTTAAGGTGAAGTATGTCCCTGGGGCTGAGATAATCCAGTCATAACTCTTTGTATATGATGGTGCAATAGAGCCAGCTACTGACTAACAATAGTGCCAGCATACAAAATCCTGTCTGGATGGCAAGGCACAAGAACTTATGATGCCTTATTTCAAGACGTGCACCACTTGGGTAGTCATTAAGGAGGCCCTTATTAAAAATTTGGCAGTAACTTGACTCTCTCTAACTGTAAACAAGCTTTATTGCGTTTCTTCCTGAGACATGAAGAAACCCAAATTGAATTTGTGGAACGCTTCTATCATGAAGCACAGGCTTTAGCTTCCTGTGACCAGGTTACCTTGGATTATGCCACCTCATCTGTTATCTCTACTTTTCAACACAGTACCAACTGAGTACTATGTTTCCAGAACGCCAAAAAGATGTTTAAATCTATCCTCAACATTAAGGAGTCAATAATGGAAATGTCTGAGCCCAAAGTATGCCAAGCTCTAAATAAGGGGAACTAATCCAATATCCATGCCGTTGGCCTCTTTCAGAGATCAAAATTGCGTCATAACTCATGCTCATACTGAGGAACCTTTGGCCACAAAGAAAATTCTTGTTGGAAGAAGCAAGCTGATGAGTCAAAAAATGGAGTCATCTTATGTCATGAGGCACCCTGCTGATGATTCAATGCCTCAACCTCAACTTTCACTTACTCCATACACCAAGTGTTATGTTCTGGAGAAACCTGATAATTTGGACGTCCCAGATTTCATGATTCTGATTAAAGTCTTATCTTCTCTTACATTGTCTTTTCTGGAGCTCCCTCCAGGAACTTCATTTACTTAATCTCCCACTTTGACACTGAAGTTACCCAAGTAGAGGTGATTATTCACTAAGTTAAGATCTTGGCCATCATTGACGCTGGCTCCCCTATCAATGTCATTATCCTCTTGGATGGTTAAACGGATAAAAGTCACACCAGATCATAATCACTCCCTTGACTATGGAACGGTGGGACCTCATTGTACCCGCTTCCTGGGGCCTACTCCACCTTGCCTCTTTGATTTGGCTCTCTCGTTGTTACAGATCCCACCATTGTGTTGGAAAATAAAGGTTATGGCTTGATTATTGGCACCCAGTTCCTAGCTGAATTGGATACTCTTATAATTCAAAAGGATTTGTACTTTTCTTTTTTAGGGTACCGCGTTCCTCTGGTTGTGAAAGATGTAATTAATAAGAAAGTGAAGAGGAAACCCCAATGTTACTTACTTGAATACCCAGACCATATTAAATGGCTTAAATATCAGGTTATTGGACCAAAGACCAAGTTGCCACCTTCCTGCACAGAGGCTATGGAAGGAATGCCTGTACATGCAACTGGCCAAGTAGACATACCGCCTAAATTTCAGATAATAGTAGATACTGTTCTCCAGTTACTATAACACCAGAACACTTGTTGGAGATTCAAGGAGAGAGTAATCCAGCCATTCAGGAACTACTTACCTGCTCTGGAGTGCTTGATCCTGCTTATCAGGGTCCCTTGACTGTCTTAAAGGCTATCTTTACTGATCACCCAATGCAGATAACTCAGAACTGACCCATCGCATATGTACAGATATTGCCTGTCAACCAGATTGAGTCTGTCCAAGGATGTGGAGACCTATAAGACTTAGAAATGGACAAAATTGTTATGATAGCCCAAGTTGATGTTAGAAATTGGTAACACACTTACCTGCAAACAGCAACAACAGGCTGATGCACTACTTGAAGAATATGCTGATATATTCTCCATTGGGTCAAAGATTATATGATAATGAAGGGGGGTGCAACATCAAGTGATGACTAGTGATGCCCCTCTAATTTTGCTTCACTTCTATTGTAAGTCTAAAGTTGAAGAAACCCAGTTCACAAAAGAGTTGAAACAATTATTGGACGCTGGGTTACTAAAACCATCCTATAGTCCCTGGGCCTCGCCGTTGTTGCTTGTGTGGAAGAAGGACAGTGGGCTTCATGTAGTAATGAACTAATGACATCTTAATGCCATCAACTGGAAGGATAGCTACCTGCTACTTAGAATTGATAACTCCTTACATCTCTTAGCCAGGTCACAATTTTTCTCAGCAATGGACCTTGCCATCAGATACTAAAAACTAGAGATTGTTCCAGATTAAGAGAAGTGCGCGCTCATAGTAAGTGAGGGCTTATTAAAAACTACTTGCATGCCTCATAGGCTGTGCAATGCCCAGCCACTTTCCAGTGGGCCATGGACTGCCTGTGGTAGACCTAACCATCTCATGTGTGCTAGTCTACCTGGATGATGTAACTGTGTTTCTCATGCATGTTCAACCAGCATTTGGCCCACTTGAAGGAAGTACGTGGATGGCTACATTTTGTTGCATTGAAGTTAAAGCCCAAAAAATGTCATTTATTTCAGACTGAGATGGAATTCCTTAGTCATAAGGTCACCCAAAAAGGAATTTCACCCTTGCCTGCCAAGGTAACTGCTATTGAGAAAATAACTTGACCTAGCAGTTTGAATGACATTAAGTCTTTCTTGGCATGGTTGGATACTAATGACAATTTAAATTGCACCTTACTGAGCACACTGAGCATTAACCTATCTCCTTTATAAAGAATTTTCTTTCCAGTGGGAGGATGCCCAGCAGCAGTCTTTTGATGTCTTAAAAAAATCCCTGATTACAACCACTATTCTGGTACATCCTTAGTTTGACAAGCCCTTCATTATATTCACTGACGCTAGTGATGTGGCTGTGGGGCCATTCTGGATCAACTGGATAAAAGCCAAGTTAATCATCCCAAATCTTACTTTAGTAAAACATTGACCTGAGCAGAACTCAATTACAGTGTAACTGAACATGATTGTCTGGCCATGTTGTTGGCCATCAAACATTTCTGCCCTTTTCTGTATAAAAATTATTTTATCATAGTGACAGACCATGCCTCACTAAGGTGGTTACAACAGTTGAATGACTTGGATGGATGATTGGCCTGATGGGCTCTTAAGCTCCAGAATTATGACTTCTCAATTGTACACCATGCAGGGAGGATAACCAAAATGATGATAGACTGTCTCAACTGCTTATTCTGTCTCTTTAAGCTTCCAAAGAGGACTGGATCTATGAGCTCATTGCAAAGCTGGAAGAGTGGAGCCATGAGCCGTTGATAATGCAACAGCATCAAAAGCAGATGGCTTCTCAGACTCAAGTCAAAAATGGATTGCTATATAAGAAGTTGGGACTTCTTGGCTACCTTATTTGATTTTCAGCTCATACAAAATCCGCTCTGGAGGAACATGTTGCTGTGGAGCATGACGCAGTGAAGAAAAACCATTGATGGCTGAGGAGCTTTTGTTACTGGAAAAGAATGAATGAGAGAGTGCAAGATGTTGTTGATGCTTGTCTCACTTGTGCAAATCATAAGCTGTCAATCCTCTTTATCAACATCATGACATGGGTCCCACGGCCTTATTTGCTACAGTTAGCATTGACGTTATTAGACCCCTACCTATGGTGATGTATGTTTATTGTTTTATCATTCTCACAGTTGATCACTTTACAAAATGGGTTGATGCTACCTCAGTTGCCTTCTAACTTCCAAAGCAACTGCATCCTTCTTGCTGAAGCAGGTCTTCAATCGCTATGGCAGCCTCAAGGTGATGCTATCTTACAATGGTACCAATTTTATTTCTAGTGTGGTTGCCAATATTAACTCCCTAATGGGCACTTATTCTTTCACAACCCCCTATCATACACTACCAATGGAGTTGTAGAACAAGCCAACAGTTCCTTAGTTGATAGTTTTGCAATATGGTTTTCTCCAATCCTTCAAGATGGAATGAATACTTACCAGTGGCCTTATTAACATACTGCATTAGTATCATTGAATCATTAAAATGTCACCTTTCCAAGCCCTTTATGGTTGAAAACCAAAACTTGCCATCTAGTGTGCAGCCTATACTCAAAATTTCCATACAAGAAATAACTGACTTAAGCCATTTGAAGATTGTCTGATGAATTATTTAGGTTACAAATTTTAGCCTCTAGGTCTATGAATTCTATTTGATAAAAGAAAACTGATCAACGGAATGCATGATGGCCAGTCCTTTCTGAATTTATTTGGGGGACCTATTCTTATTTTACTATCATCCAGTTTGGGAGATAAAATATAAACTTGATACTCTGTGGTCAGGTCCTTAGCAGGTGATTTACTATTGAAGTCACAGTTATTCAATTGCCACTGTGAAGTCAGGTGACATTGTAAATCAGGTACATGCTAGATTCCTCCAAAATTTTGTCCCTCCTTGGCAAGATCTTGAAGTGGCATTGTATGGAATCATGAGAATTAAAAAGGCCTGAGTGGGATTTGAACCTGAACTGAATTGCAACTTGGTCATAGAAGCTCCAATAATTCTATGAGCATTGAGACTGACTTGAACAATGAAATCTTAAATGAGCAAAAGAAAACTCAACTTCTGAAAGGACCATTTTATTCAACTAACAAAGGCATTGATTCAGCTGGTAAAGACCTTGCCATTTATAGGTCCTGGAATTGGGCACCCTGGCAAAAGAGAGTCAGATTCAAAGAAAACCTACACCATCTACCACATCATCAAAGTGGATACCTTACCCTTTTTGTTCCCAATTATCACACCAAGTTCCCCTTAGATGAACCTGAATATCTTGTTACCCTTATAAATTTCTCCATTTTAATTAATAAAATTATCAACATATTTGCCTAGTTGTTTTTATTAGTGATTACTTTGCCTATTTTATATATAAGACCTTTCCTGTTTGAAGTAAACTGAGTAGCCTCAGCAACAAATTTTCATTGAGAGATTACCTCTGAGGACTTAGTCCCTAAAAGATTCCTATGGACCCACATTTGACTAATAATCAAACAGCCTTCAAGGACCTGACCTTCAGAGAGGATGACAAAGTTCTACACTTGCCTCACTGACTCACCACTGGATAGTGCAATCTGTTCAAGATTAGATCTCTCACCCTGTCAGATTTTAATATGACATTCAGGGCAATGAATTCCCATTCTTGAAACATAGATAAAGAGCTCAGTCTCTAGATAATCCAGAGAATTGATCCTTGGGGAAATATATTTCAATTTAAATTAATAAATTAATCCACACTACAATACCTTTTCTGACTCCACACAGAAGTTTGATACATCCTAACAACTGCAAGTAGATTCTAAGCTTCACCTGTATTCTAATTAAACCAATTATATTTAATTTGAGAATCCAATCTAAAATTTTTCAGGCTAGCATTATCCAGTGATCCTAGTGATTTAAGTATATAATAGAACTAGAGAATTTTGATACTAGTACTAAAGTCCAGCAACTTACAATCCATGAGAAGTAGTCATCCTCCCATCCTCTCTCACCTTTGGGATTTCCCCAGAAAGACCCACAGTTACCCCATTGCAGCCATTTGGTTTGATATGGTGGCCTTTGGTATATTTCTTAATTTTTACTACAATTATATGAACTATAGGGAGTCCTTATACAAGTTGTTAAGGCTGCTATGCCACTGGCATTCTGGGCTTTTCACTGGACTGTCACACACTTATATTTGAAGCCAATCTTACTTTAATTATAAGAATCCATGATATTTTGATTGGTTGGTGTTATAATGGCAAAATGTTGAGTATATTATAAAACTAAGGAAAGATTACATATACTCAAAATTAAGGTATAACCCATGTTTGTTTAGCCAATATAAAAACTTAATAAATGTTGTATTATATAAAATAATTGCAAAATTTATTTTTCTATATAGTGATATAATACAAAAAATATAGTAAACAAAATACTAAATTAAAATTTTATTATGGGAGTTATAATATGTTTAGGGTTGCTTTTATCTAAAGATTGATATATATCAAACTATTATAAATGTTATATAGAAAAAATAAATAAACAAACAATACAATCTTTTAGAAAAAAGTAAATCACTACTGATATTAGCCAAAACTTTTACTAAAGGTAGGAAGCTTAAGAGTCTGATTTGTCTTATGGCTAGACATTGTTCAAAAATTTCTACAACATTTCATTTACCATTACAAAATGATATCATTTTGGTTTATCATATAACTCTTAAAAAAGATGACTGGAATAGTTGGATTATACAAATAATTGGTTGGATATGCCTAAATTAAAATTGTGAATGACAGCAGGCAGAGGGGAACAACAGATAGACTCAATATTTATTGGAATCTAAATCATGTAACATTTAGTTGATGATTTGTCAAAAATTCATCTCAACATAAATAAAAAGCAAGTATGTGTATACATATATTTATTCCACATCTCCTACTATACAACCAAATCAATTTCAGTTAACCTTGGCACAAATAATATATGAAAAAGATATATATCCTGGAAAAATTCTGGAAGCATAAGAAAATTATAAAAAAAAATAAATACAATTCAGATAGTTTGAGCAGTGTTATTATTAATACAAAAAATATGTTTAAAATAGAGCATGGTCATTCCATTCTTACTTTCCTTCTTTAACTCACAATATTTTTTATCCAGGAATCTTACATCCTTTATTTAGCACACTTTCTGATATAACATTTTGATGAAATTTTGTACAGTTCTTATTATCAAATGACAATATAATATTCTGCCATATTTTTAAATTTTTAGTAAAATAAAAAGTTTTATATATAAGAAGTGGAAACTTTATACTTTTATAATAGTAATTGGTATATTTCTATGACTAAGCAGTTTGATATTTGGTTGATTTTATAGTTTAAATGGAGGGGAGGATACCCCACCCCAAATTTCCCTTTCCAATTTTGATGAGGATGCTAAATATGAAATTGAGGAGCTCACTTTCAGTGCAAGCTGCGCTTGCATCAATGCAGTGAAAACCTCTCTTTTTGACCCCAACTATCCCTAAACCCAATGGCGCATCAAGTCATTTACTTGTGTGCCAGCTCTCATCACTTGCTGAGCATCAACTTGCTCAATATGTTGAGGTGATGGACACCACTGGCCTCATTAACAAAGAAAACCCACAACTATACCACCTTATGCCTCATGTTGCTGATGCCCCTACCCTGATGTTGTCTGCCATGGTCTTCCAGCTAAAGCGGGTGCAGGACAAAAGTTCTCCCAAAGCTTCCTCACCATCTGATATGGCTTGCTAGGCTGATAACCTAGGGGCTATATTAGGAATTTTTTAATATGTGATAATCCCTTTGTTTGGACCATTTGCAAATAAAGATGTGTGGTGGCTCCCCCTTTTGGGTTGGGCACCACTAGTGCTAAAAAATGGAGGGGAGGATACCCCAGTGATAGAATATGGACCCTCTACCACTGCCTCCCAGAGTTTGATCACAGTAGATGAATTTTAGGTAGGGGATGATTATGACTGTGTTGGAATTGCGCACTAATGCCCTGAACTGAGATAGCAAATAGCAAAGGTGGTATATGGAGTTCCTGGCCTATCATACACTGCACATGGAGGTTTTCCAGGTTTTATCCTCCTTTCCCATTTTCTTCACTTCCCTACATTGGTGCAGTATCATCCCCAGGTTGGCTCACCTCAAATAAAATTTTAAAAAAATTAGTTTAAATGATTTTTGCAAGTGGTTGGTGGTCATTTGGCTAATTATTAAGTTAATCATTTATTCTTCCTATAATTATCAAGCTTAGAGTAGAAATATTTTAAGGTGTCAACTTTAATTAATTCATATTGTTTAAAAGTGTAAGCTGGCAAACTTTAGAAAAGCAGGGCAAAAGGCCCAGAATAGCATTTTGTTCTCTAAATTTTTTTTAAATCTCATAGGTTTCGATATCTAGGTTTTCAGTTTAGGCAGGGGTTCGATTTTATACTATCCGTCAGAACATGTTTACTATATCTAGTGCCATCTGACTATTTGATAACATGTAGGATTTTTAGGTTTTACCCAAATTTGTGAGTCCCAATTAGCTAGCCATCTTGTGGTGCCAGCAGTAAAACTTTTGGATTAACTTTTAATTTTAATCTAAACCTGGCAGCTCTGATTGGTTAGTCATTTCTGTCCACAAGCGACGTATTAATTGAAATTGACTGCTAGTTGTAGTCGCAAGTTTTGATTGGCTTGAGTAGCTAGCTATGATGTAATTCTGCAATATTAATTCAAACTGTATCCGCAATTTGCGATTAGCTGACCTTTCTATAAATCGAGCGGCGTAATTATAAGTTTTTAGATTTAAATTAGTTTTGAGAATGTGAGCTTTAGTTGGTTCACTGTCTTGTGACCCAAGTGGCGAAACTTTAGAATTAGGATTGAAAATTAGTTCGGATTTAAGGATTTGGTTTGTCATCCCATTTTGTCGGTGGAATAACATTTTAAAATTTGTAAGCTCTAAAAAAATCTGATCAGCTGGAAACCAGACATCTAGTCTGACTTGGGTTCTGATTGTTCTGGGTAATGGACACGTGTGTACCAATATGCTCTGAACGATAACTCACCGATGCCATCATATTCGAGGTCGAGATCTGAAGCTGGCAGTGCCAACGGTATTTGTGCATTCTGATTGGCAGAAAGCCTAGGGCTACGGCGTAATTAAAATTATGAATTCATGTCATGATGTCATGTGATCAGATTAGTCTGTTGATGCTTGTCAACTGTAAATCGTTCTATTTAATGCTAAAATCAATGTTCGGCAATTTTAAGTCTAAGTAAAATAAGCAGTTTTAATTCTGTACTCAGAAACATGAATCAAAATTAGCATCGGGGAATTTTAGGTTCTGGCTATTTATTTATTCGAGATGGGCCGATTTGAGAATGATATTGCACCGATCAATGGGAAAACCGAAATCAATGGGAAAGGAGAATAAATCCCAATAAACCTCCACGTGCAGCATTCTGATAAGCCAGAAACTCAAATTTTGGCTATCTTTCGAAAGATTGCTGGGAAGTAAAATATAAAGTATAGAAATAGACTTAGTAAAGTATTAGCATCCAAATACTCATGCTTCGCTACAATGTTTAGAGCATACCAGAAAATTTAAATTATTATTTTAGATTTTATATACCATTTTTCCTTCAATTTCAATATTTTGCACTTCAATTTCAAAATTTTGCATTTCAATTTCAATATTTATATTTTAATTTCAATTTTATACTTTAATTTCAACATTTTATATTTTAATTTCAATATTATACAAATCAATTTCAATATTTTATAAATCAAATTCAACATGATCTTTAGCAATAAAATATATAGTAAGATATTAAATCTATTTAATTTAATAAATTATAGAAATATATTTATTGATGAGCATAGCATAATTCAGTAACACAATTGACATTATTACTTAGAAAAAGTCTAAAATATCTTGCACTATCAATGGCTAAAATAATAGTGGTCTTTATATAAAAAAGTCTGATAGTAACCCCCTTGCACTGCTTAGTTTTGATCTACACTATTTTTTATCTTATAAAGAGGTGTTTTTGATTGAATTTTGCATATATGTAATATACATAATAAACTTATAATCAATTAATAATGTTACCTCTCTATATCTTAACTCCTATAAATTCTAGCATTATCTTTTATAAGATATATTTCATGCATATTTTTTCATTGAATAGTTAAAAGCAAAGATCATATAAATGATTGGCTTGATCTCTATTAACTGTTAAATGAGCAATAATTTCACAATATTGCAAGCTATTAATTTCTTTACTGGAAATTAAAGATACTGACCTACCCCTCTGTCAAGAGAGTATCTATAACTCTCCAGTTCTCTGTATGGTGGCGCATAGTGTACAGGCCTAACATAAGGGAATTAGTCATCAGTATTAAAAGAAGGATAGTGTCATGGAAATGGCAGAAGAAGTTTAGACTGGCCTACCAGTCAGGATATGTAAGCACCCAAAAAGCAAGCCAGAATGCCAGAGGCATTGCTGCCTGAATGATGTTGTATGAAAACGGGCATTGGGAAATGATAAATTGTTGGTGCAAGACAATAGTAAAGAGCAACCTGAGGATGAACCAAATTGAGGCTGCCACAGACCCTGGAGGTCTAACTGCAGGGGGTGGTACCACATGTATGGTTTCGATAAGGTCACCAGTAGTCAGGGTAAAATCAACTGGGAGACAAGGGGGCAGATCCTTGCCTGAAGATGGTGGATGTACAGCCACAAGATCCCAGTATATTGTTGGCTAAAGTTCATAAATGACAGGGTTAAATTGCCAGAAGTATCTAGCTCGCTGAATTCAGCTTACAATGGTGGGAGCCATAGTGACCATTAGTACTAGTAGAGCCCATCTAGTATATGGGCTAATGGGCCACCAGAGAAAAGCCATCGGGAATGCAGCCAGAAGGATATCAATAAAATCAAAGTTGATAGTTTTTAGAGGCAAAATTTTATTGTGAAGGAAAAGAAAAATTGATTAACATTTTTCTCAGTGCATTGCAACTGACTAAATAGTGGTCAATTGATGTGGGGACAAGCTGGGATTGAGACTCTCAATTTTGACCTAACCAGCGAATTATTTGGGAATAGGGCAGATAAGTTCACTGAGAACTGACATCAAAGGATTTGGTGGCAGATTGATTTGCTGTCAGTTTGACCTTGAATACCAGAACTGAGGCTCAACTACATTTACAAAGGTTGGCACAATGGCATTTATCCTGACGAGCAGCGGGAATCCCCCAAGGCCACCCCACATAGAGGCGGTCCCAATTGGTTAGGAACAGGTTCAGGATGCCCAACATGCCCGTGCCTGGTTGCTGAGTCATTTGTTTAGTCAAAAGCAATGCATTGGCTGCAATTCCTGATTTGCTGGCAGAGAGTTTCAAACCCTCATCAATGGTGTTCAATGCTACTGCCTGCATGTCAAGGATTATGCCTGATGAAATTGGGAGGGGGTTAATTTTTATGATCATGGTGTTAACCAAATTGAAACCTTTGGCAATTCCAGCTAATAAATCAGTCTTTGTCCCTTTTCAACTATGTGGGATTTAATCATTGTGCATGTTCCCACTCAAGCTTGGACCAAACAACTTCATTTTGGCAATCTTGGAGAAAATTTTCCCAATCAAATGTACTATTTCTGCCAAGGTGAAGGTGGGCACTGGGGAGGAATTTGAAGAGGAAGGGCTGTTACCCAATGCTCATCTGCCACGTGGGCGAGGTCGCCCTAGGTGATGAGGGGTACTGCCATCCTCTTTGGTACCTTCTTACTTGGAAATGAGAAAAGGGCCCAATCTATGCACAGGGGACATTCCCTGGGACTTACAGATAGCCCCTCAGAGGGTGCTTGAGCTAAAGTGACATAGGGTGAGGGTGGTTAACATGGTAACTATTAATAGTGATCAAACCAACAGCAAAACTTGTCTGTGTCCCAAAGAGAAGTTCTTAGCCAAGGTTTGAACAGGGCTAGAATGCACAAGTGCCTTAGGATGGAGAAACCTGGGTGGTCAGTGGTATACCTGATGCTGTTGTAATTTTAAAGCAAATGAATTGGCTAACATGTCATGAGACCTCCTTGAAGAGGTCCATGTACAGGTTTACCTAAGTCAAAATAAATTTAAAACTGTAAATGCACGGGGTAATTTATTATAGGGAAGACAACCAATGAGGAAGGTTGGTATTAATAGATCATATTTTTATTTAACCAAGGCAAGCTGACCAGGGGACAGGCATTACCAAATGAAAGCATCAACATGAAACCTGAGCAGGGTCAACTCCATCAAAGAAAGTTTTTCCACCTCCAGATCAGGACTCAAGTTTTTCTGGTTACGTCATGGGTAAGGTTTTTGTGTTATTAGACCTACTAACCACCAATAGCTTCCTTTGGCTGGCACCCAATCAATGTGCAAAGGGCGGAAATTGAACCCACAACCTTCAGGTTGGTAGCCATATGCCCTTACTGACTCGCCTTCCACCCCTGGTATTAATAGATCATAATTAAACAAAATTGGGGAAATCATCCATCAGAGAAAGTAATGCTAAGATGAGGTGCACCAATAAGTGTACACTTTCATCTGACAGGGTGTTTTACTTTAAAATTATCCAAACTCAAGTAATTGATTAAAGTCAAGGCCAACCTGAGTTAGAATTTTTTGTAATCTGAACGGGTTTTAACCCCTGTTTACCAAGTAATTGAACTAAGCCATCATCAACTAACAAATAAATCATCCATTTTAATGCAATAGCTGAAACAAGGGGTGGTCATTAAGCACCTCACTTGGACCAACCTGGGCATATCTGGCCTATACCCAGTGTTGATCCAAGGTGTGCTTTAGTTCAGGAAGGTCCTGCAACTAGACCCTTTGGAGATCCTACTGCCCATCCTTGTCTTTAATGTTGGTGCCCTCAATTAGGTATGTAAACATGACATTACCCTCTCCTCTTTTTTGGGCTCCACCCTCCTCCAGAGGCATTCGCCAAGGAAAAGTTTTTGTGGGCAGGGGCCAACTTCAAAACAGCACTGGTTTGTGTTGGATTTTTGGGTTGGAAAAAGGATTACTGGTGCTTTTTTTACATATAATCCAAAAATATAAGAGAAGATCTTCTCTCACCACTTAAATGAAAATTAGTAAAGATATAAATATTTAAATAATTAGATTTTTATATATTTTTATTTTGTGCAGTGCGGGAGTAAAAAAAAGAATAAGTACTTAATAAATTGATAATAGTAAGTAAAATGTCAAGGCTCAACATTTGGATAGCTTGGGGATTTTCAAATTAAGTAATATGTGATTTCAGCCTATCAAAGCTCAGAAAACTTGCTTCACTTTGGCTTAACGTTGGATGGGGAATCATGTTTGGCTAAGACATACCCATGGGGTAACAATTTGATAAATTGCAGCCAATCCCCATTTGATAAGAATAATTCACCTTAGTGGACACCGCTACGCCTATAAAAGGGGGTGGTCTACATGTATATGCTTGGATGGACCTGGTCATGGCTGGAGGATTTCCGTCCAATGGATGCCCCACAGTCCGCTTCATGTTCAGAGTAATCCAACTGTTGGCTATTGATTTAGTTGCCTGTAGAGGATTCAGAAATCATGTTATCTTAATATTCAGGGTTCCACCAAGAATCAGCCAGGGTCTTTTGACTGAATAAATTGTTATTATCAATATATCGATTTCCTCATTGTCATGTGCTTGTAAATGTCTGACATTTCCTTCATTTGGCTGAGTTTTACCCACAACATTCTTATTCTGATACCTGGGAGGCAAATGTCTGACATAACCCCCTCGAGAATGTTGGAGGGAGAATAGGGCTAAAGGAAGTGGCCATGAATTTAGTGATGGTGAGTCCAGAAGCAAGGGACTTGATAGAATACTCATCCCATTACTTGTATGTAATTGAAAAAGGTCCTTCCCAGATAGAGCCAAACTTTTCACTTATTGGAGTGATTTAGTTATGGTAATATAGTACCAAGTCAGATACTTGTAATGAAGGAAGAGGGGCCCTGAGCTCATTTGTAGCTTGGACTTCTTTAACAAAAGTCTTTGCTAAAATTAGTCATGGCCTCTTATTGTAATTGGATGAAGTGTTGGGCAATTATTTACATGGCTTGTTCAGGATCAGTCTGATCAGAGAATATATCCTTAGCTAATAATGTCAGCACCCCAGATTCTCACCCATATAACAACCAGAAAGGGGACATCTTGAGGATGCAATGGTAGCTAATATGGTAGGCCATGAGGGCACTGGGAAAGTAGAGATCCCAGCGGAGAGGGTCAGAAGTGGCCATTTTGCAAATATTGAGACCAGGGTCCCATTAACTCTTTCTACCTCCCCATTTGTGGATGGATTATAGGGATTGAGAAGAGTTGTTGAGCTCCCATAGAAGTTGAGAGCAGCTTTATCACTTGGGAAGTAAAATTTTTCCCGTTGTCACATAGGAGGACCTGGGGGCACCCATGCCAGGTGAAGATGCACTGGTGTAAGAAGGTAAACTTAGCTTTAGCAGTCTGAGTAAGAAGAGCAACAGCACAACCCACTTGATGATTTGATCAATACTGACCAAGGTATAGCGATTTCCACCTGTAGTTTGAGGGATAAGACCTACCACGTCCAGACTTATGATGTGGAAGGGTTAGTGGGGCGTCGTAGGTTGATACTGATATTGAGTCTTAAAGCTGGTTTGTTTTTTACAGGTCAGGCATGTATCTAAGACTTTGGCTATGGTCTCTACGATGCCCTTTTAATAGTGTCGCTCTTTTATCCACTCATAGGTTTTTGCGTACTCCACAATGCCCCATGATAGTGTAAGTCTCTAAAATGACAGGGACTTGCTCAGATGGCCAGAGATAGGGCAACCAATTTACTCCTACCTTCTTATATAAATTTTCATTCTCTACTTTTGTGTTGTGGGAGTGCCAAGCGAGCATCTTGTGTTATGGTTCATCTTTATCAACCCATGCTTCAGGAGTCATTAGGAGGTCATGCAACCGCTCAGCTACGCTATTGTCAACATGAAGGACAGGCAGCCATGTTAGACCATCAACGTTCATATGGTGTGTCCCAGATCAGTGCTCAATGGTCATATCATAATGATGAAGCTTAAGAGCCCAGTGAACCAACCGCCCTATGGGATATTCATATTCTGTAACCACTTCAATGAGGCTTGTTCAGTTATTACTTTAAAAGATGTCTATAAAGAAAAGGGCGATAGAATTTGACTGTAGGTAAAACAGCAATGCACTGCTTTTCAGTGATGCTATAGTTGCGCTCAGCTTTTCAGAGCATCTTGCTGAAGTAAGATACGGGATGATCAACTCCATTTTCATCTAGCTGGGCCAAGATAGCTCCAACAGAATAATTGGAGGCATCCATAAACAACATAAAAGGCTTGCCATAGTCAGGGTGATGTAGTATTGCCTTTTTTTCAATAAGGCCTTCAGGGTCTCAGATGTGGCCTTTTGTTCAGCGCCCTAATAGAATGGGGTGTTTTTGGCCAAGAGACGTTCAAGGGGCTCACTAAGCTGGGCGAACTTGGAGATGAACTGATGGTAGTATCCCATCATGACCAGGAATACCGGATTTCAAAAAGGGTTTTGGGAGTGGGCATCTTGGAAATTGCTTTGACTTTACTTTGCAGAGATTATACTCCATCTTGGGAGATGGCGTGTCTGAGGAAATCAAACTTCTTTAGGAAAAAAGTACATTTAAAGGGCTTCAGCTTTATGTTAGAATCCCATAAACGTTGAAACACCTCCTTTAGGTATATGAGATGCTCGTTGAATGTCTTGGAGAAGACTGTGATATCATCAAGGTAGACAATCACATAGCTCAGCTTAAGGTCTTGGAGAATATTATCAATTGCTCTCTGAAAAGTAGCAGGCGCATTGCACAACCCTTAGGTAACTGAGTGAGTTGTAAAAAAACTCTCGTTGCAGATAAGGGCGCACTTCTCCTGATCCTTTAGAGAAAGGTCCATCTGCCAATACCCACTAGTCAAGTCCATGTCAGAGAAGAATTTAGACCCAGAGAGTTGGGCCAAAGCATCATCAATGCGGGGGATAGGGTAGCTGTCCTTCTTGGTAAAGTTATACAGCTCACAGTAGACTTTCACTATCTGATAATCCCAATTTTTCTTCTTTACTAATAGGAGTAGGGATGCCAAGGGCTTTGGCAATGCATCAAAAACCCAGCGTTAAGAAGGCGATTGAGCTCTGTCCGCATCTGTAGCTCATCAACTTTAGATTTGTAGTAGGCTTTGGATTGGATAGGACGAGCATCACCAACGTCAATGGTATGAGTTCAAACCTTCATGTGCCCATATTCAGTGTCAGAGGTAGAGAAGATGTCACTATAGGACTCTATTAAGGTGTGGACTTTATCTAGCTCAGCTGGGGTTAGTTCATCGGAGATTTGAACAGAGGGGAGGTTACATAATGATTGGTTGACAGGTAACCCCATATCCGACATAGATCCAATACAGTGAACTTGCTTTATTTCCTCAAGGGAAATCAGCATACCCCTTCCAATCTCTTGATGCTTTTTCACAACCATATCCTTCTTAGTAGGATTTCCTAGCAGAAGGTTGATAGGTCGTTGATAGGCAGGCTCTAGTAAACCTGGAAAAACCCTGGGCTCCAAATGACTAACTCCATTAATGCTAGTTAGTTTCAATAATAATTTAAGAGAGATTTGTAAGGTAATCTTAGTGTCAACTTTCCTTTGTTCACCCATGTCAGAATTGCAGATGACCACATAATCCAACATTTTAACCAATTATAAGATTCAATGATTAAGTTATAATCTTATAGGTTTGGCAATAGTGGCCAATTGTTGAGATTATTGATGGGCATCATCCCCAATGATATTAGAGGTCGCCGACTAATGGATTATCGTTTAGCATCATCCCTGATGATATTTGAGTCCACTGACAGATGTGAATTTTGTCAGGCATCAAACTCAAAGAAATCAAGCAATAATTCGATATTGGAATAACACCCAATAGTCAAATTTTAGGGAATTGTTCAGAGCGGAATGGATTGGAGTCATCAGAAACTACCAAAACGTTTGAACACCAGAGGAAGAGTAAAATCATCATCATCCAAAACAATTGGTTTCAAGTGCCTAATGACAATTGTTTGGTCTTCTGAACATCCAAGGATTATGTTGCCTAAGAAACCCAAGGCAATGGTACCTGACAGCATTTGGTGCCTAACACTGAGAGTCAAACCAGTATAGGAGCACAAAATAATTCTCAGCGGACAGCTAATAAAGTTGCGTGCCAATTCTAACTATAAAAACCCCAAACTATTCCCTAATAAAAGCAGATCAAATTGATATTAACTAAGTTGCTTTAACATTGGTTGTTTAACATTACTCTTTAGAGAAGAGTGCAAGGATCAGATATCCTTAGGTTGTTACTATCAAGTCTCCGCTTGGGTCTGCGTGAAGAGAATAGGGAAAGTGTTCCCTACCAGTACCAGAATATCTTCAAGGTGAAGAAGCACCAGTTTAGCGTTGGACTTTTCAATCAACGTGGTTTTTTGGGGATTCAACTCTATTAATAGTCTTCATACTATTTTTTCCCAAGTTACTCAAATTAAATCAAACAATCAATGCAAGGATCCACAATTCTGTGCAGTTGGGATCTAGGGCCAGAAGAGAGCCACCATCCAAGCAAAAGACTTTAACAACCCAATTTAATTACAGCCTCTTCTGAGGCATAGAAAGGAATACACTGGAGGGCTACTGATGGAGGCAACATTTTTGTCTTCCATACTGCCGTGGTAATGTAATGTTAAGGCGGAAGATGGAAACTCAACGGTGCAAGCATAGCCTTTTTTGTTACGTTATTATTTTGTCAGAATTAATGTAACCTCATAATTAAGCAAGGAGAGATAGCCCTGCTACATGTTAATAACCCCTTCATATTCAAGCATGAACTGGGTTTTAATGAGTAAATCGTAGTTATTTGGTCAAAGCCACTGTCAGAGTTGACAAGAGAAGCTTTCCAAAACGAATGGGCAGGGAAGAGTATTCCCCAATGACGCAAGTATTGTTTGGACCTGCAGTTTTAAACACTTAGGAGTAAAGGTCAGGGGCCAGCTTACTTTTCTTGATAAGCTTGGATGACATAACGTTCACTGGGGACCCAGTGTAAAGTATAGCTTTAACCTGCACATCATTAACGATGACCTCCACTTTAGTTAAAGTACCACCTAAGGATGAGGGAAGAGCAAGGACCTCTTTTAGATGAAGAGTGGAGGCAAATCGTTTAACCGTTTCAGAATACTTCTCCTGGATAGTCTGCAGGGTATGAACAAACTGGGTAGATTGGAGCCATGTGGCAATGAGAAGGGCAGCATCACTGGAAGTGTCTATAATCTTAAGCCCCTTTATCACTTGCAGAAGATAAGTTTGACGAGGGATCTTAGCCCAATTTACTCTCTCTGGGTTCAATCAATCAGGTACCTCCACTTCACCTGGGGCTCCTAAAACGTAATGACCAACACCTTCATCACCCCCCCTCAGACTCATCATCAGAGGGGTTATCAATTCAGGTTAAGGAGCTCATAGGAGATGGGGTAGGTTTAAGACTTCCCTTATAGGATGATAGGTCCTGGGGCTGTTCCTCCACCTTATTAACTTTTGGGTAGGTGTTGGAATTATCAAAGCTCAAGTTTTGACCTTCAAAGTAGGGATTTTTTTTGCTGCTTTAGGGAGACAGGTTTCAGACTAGTGTTAGCTGAATGAGAAGGTGAAGGGGATAGCGCCGTGGAGGAGGATGCTTTGGCTTCAACAGCTTTGGGTCATTCAGCGGCTGTGTGCTTTGTGAACCAGGCGGTGTAGATTTTGTGACCTGATCATTTAACTAATTGTTAGTGGGAGCAAATGGGACCTGAAAAAGGGGTTTGGGATTTGGAGCCAGCTTTGGGATCACTGGGGAAGGATGCTCTGAAGAAGAAGCAAGAAACGCAAAGGGGCAACAACTTTCACCAGCTGATTCTTTTTAAACTGAAGACAAAGGAGAGCACTGCCCCATCACTGCCATTAACTTCTGATTATCATTATGAGAAGAGGAAGCAGTGGGTGATGGCAACTCCGTAAGAGCAGGTTTCCAGAGGGATATAATCATAGTAGATGCTAAATTGATCGGCGTAGATGCTTGGCTCATAGCTTCTTGTATAGGGTATATCATATATATCTGCAACCAAATAAAGCATCTTTGAT